>PDNB01000205.1:11393-52094 GCA_002573585.1 Helicocarpus griseus UAMH5409
AAACTGGAGTTTCCATGAATTGACCAAATCAGCGGCCCGAAGCCCTCCACAGCTCTAGGAAAATATGGAGCCAATCACTATATGCGAAGCGTATCCGTCTCGACCCTCCGAGTGCGGCTATTCCATTACATTACCATTCCATGGTGAAATCGATGTCTTTTACGGAAATCCCAATGTGGGTGCCCCTATTAGTGCGGTTTCTATCTAACATTGAATCTGGCATGTAGTTTTCGTCCATCCTACACACTTCTTTACTGCCCTACTCTCGATAACGCTTCCGGCTTCTACGCAAGTTGCAATGGCGGATTGTCTGCCTTTTTCTGGAACACAACTGCCAACCGTCAAATAACCAGGGACGGAAACGCCAATTTGGCCCTTTCTTTCTTTCTTTCTTTTTTTCTTCCTTTTTTTTTTTTTTTTTTTTTTTTTTTTTTTTTTTTTTTTTTTTTCTCTTTTTTGAGGCTAATGTTTCCCCATATTTGAGAAAGGTCACGATCTCAGTCCAATCATCAATGCTGCGGCAACCAGCGGCATTGTTTCAACACATTTGCCAGTGCATGAATATGAAGCTGTTCTAGGTTCTGGACACAGCCTGGCCCACTCTGATATCAACTGCAAACCACACACAGAAAGATCCGTGCCTTTCTCGCACTAGGGTAACCATCCCTATCGAAGAAACCGGCATTTGTCCCTCTGTGATTCTATTTTGTAATCAAACGACTAGATGTCGTGTATCTCAAGGTGCCGGAAGGAGTCTGGTAAGACTTTATTCTTGATGACCAGGGAAGAAGCGGCGACAATGATTGCTCAACACCGGCCCTCTCCTTTCCGTCCAGGGTTCCTTCTCTGTCTTCCGCGGTTATAAATAGCTGGCATTTCTACTCCTCGGTGTTCTTTTCTCGACCATCATTATCATCAACTCGAATTGTCAACACTTCAGATCGAAACGAATCGCTCCTTCAAGGTGAGCAGCGCTGGACTGATTCCACACCACAAAGACGTTGACACTCAATTCTTTATCAACATGCAACATAAGAAGTATATACTTCCTCAACTATTGTCAAAGTAGGTTAATCAAAATCTATTTGATAGGTTGGCGTAGAAAATGGAAGCGTGCACTTGTGCTGACTGTTATAGATGTGCAGGGACTGGGTAGTCCATTTTACCAATTGTCCACCTCATGAAATTGAACGCAGAGGCATGCGACAATGCTAAAAAGGACTGGACAAGACTGTAACCCGCATGGTATAGTGCCTGCGGGGCAAAAGCGAGGGAGTTGTCGAAGCTGCCGGGGTGAGACGCCTCCATAAGGCGGAAGAACAGCACATTCCCTTGAATGACAATTATTTCCTTGTTGTCGCATCATAAAGTCTAAGTCCCCATCTCACCCACCCAAGTCACTTCTTTATTTACCAAATCGTGTTCTAATTATTAAAGTGAACGTCTGTAACTTGATAGATACAGATGCTTGGGTGAATAACGGTAGCAATTCACTTAACTAATTTTTCTATTCCACGGACGCAGAACTTTGGAACAATTTACTAGTATACACTTTCAATATGGGACCAACCCTTCCTTTACTTATCATGCTGGCTAAATCTGGTAGGACATTGGCCTGCTGCACTGAGACAACGTTAGGGTCTCGGTAAGTCCCTCCGATTCGAGGCGAAGCATCGAGAGATCATTCTTCAGTAATGAGTCCTGTGCGTTAAATATCCGGCCAGGAAAATAAGTTATTCTATATTTGACAGTGCTAACCTTGAGAACAATGGTTTTTGATCCCTACTTAGGCTTAGTAGGAGGTGAGACGTCTTGGAGTACAACTTCAAAACATCTTCATCTGATACTCTATTTAACAACTACATAGGCACAGGTACGGCCTGGGCCGACGATTCCAACCAAAACAGGCTAGTGTCATAAGATTCCGAATTTTTGAGCAAAGTAAAGCTTCAACGTCTTGTCCGAGTCATGTCATTGTTTCAATCACTTGTTTGCTACTCAATTTATGTACTCCGTACATTTACTAATATGGTGCCAGTCGATTTAGTGTTTGAGAGATAATACTAGGCATTGGTTTTATGCATAGGAGCAACCGGTCCAATTCTGCAAAGGCATGAGCAGCAACAACTAGGCTGAAAATGCCTCTCAGTCCTCAAAAAACCAGCGTTACAGGGAGATCTTTACACAAATCGGGGTGGGCAATGAATTAAGAAGAGTCATTTCGTAATATCTTCCTCTTCAGCCAGGTTAAAAGTGTACCCACAGTTCAACTTATCAACAATGGACTGAAACCGCTCTCCCGCTTTGTATAGTGATGTCTTACCAGAATATTCGTCAGATACTACCGATGTCATTTGTTTAAATGAACTTCCCAGCTAGATCTGCGGAGACCAGGTTGATGAGGTTCTCTCTATCTGACGTTCAGTTTCAGCCCGCCAAAGGAATGCTGAAGAACTTGGAGCTGTTAAGTTTCCAATTGAAAAAGACGGAAAAAAAAAAAAAAAAAAAAAAAAAAAAGGCTTTCTATATGAACAGAGTTCTTCGGAGTTCTCATATAAACTAGGTAACACTCAAAGAATGCTTTTATTATTTGACAAAGTGTGCTAACATGAATTTTAGAATCTACAATTAGTGTGCTGAAAATACAGAAATAGTGACATTATCTCTGTAACTGAAAGGTAAGTAAACTAATTTAATTGTAAGAATACAAAAGGTCAAAATGAATACAAAAGGATCTGATAGCGCATACTAATAAATGCGGAGATCTAGAGAAATCACTGAGCCATGAATAATTTTGACCTTGAAGAAATGTCAGATCTAGTGTTGTTAACCCGACCCGCGGAACCCGCCGGGTCACTGACCCGACCCGCGAAAAAACCCGTTTGGGCGGGTTTTCAGTTAAAGCTCAGGCCCGTAAGCCCTATTGTTTCGGGCATCTGAGCCCCCAAACCCGACCCGACCCGAAAAAAAACATGCCCGCGCTTATGGGAGCCTCTAGGGGCTTAAGTAAACCTAGTTAAGCCAGTTAAGCACGCTAGGCGCCGCAGGCGCGCTCAAAAGCCCGTTGCGGGCCAAACGGGCTCAGTTAGTTAAACCCGCAGACCCGTTGTTTCGGGTTTTTAGTTAAAGACCTAACCCGAAGCCCTATTGTTTCGGGCACTCAGGCTTTTTTTTTGACCCGACCCGCGAAAAAAACAACACTACCTGGACCCAATTAATCGACCTGAGGAGGTGCCTTACTGTATCTGGCACCCAGATGTAGCGTCGGAGGAGACGTATCGGGAACTCGCGAGAAGATATCCGTCTTTGACTTACCAGGTGGCCAGAGCATGTGCTGTAGCGGGATACACAAATTTGTACCTGAATTTGGATGTGCTTCCTGAAGTCAGTATTGCAGAAGAAGCCCGCGATGCCGGCAGCCATGCCATCTTTGCTCATATCATGGCACAACCCGCCCGCTACGCAGTGTTTGACGATTACTACCGCGTAATCAACTCTCCAAAGACCTCGAAACAGGCCCAGCTAAATGGTGACACCGCGGTGCGCTCGAAGGTACAGAGAAAGCAAAAGTTCAGACTGCCGTCACGGCTGATAAATGCTGAAGGTGGCAGTGAGACAGATGACGATTTCCTTGCTGATGTTTGGGAACTCTTCGGTGGTGACGGCTACGACGAAATGATGTTCAACATTACCGAGGACCAAAATATTGGTGAATCTGAAGTCGGAATAGATCCTGACCCAATGCTGGAGCTTCTGCGCTCTCCGCTTCCTCATGATCTACCGGCTGGCGACAAAGATCTTCTGATTCTCATGGCAGCATATTATGGTGACATTGACCGATATGTCCGTCTCCGTAGACCCAAGATGGTTAAACGGAGAACATCTGCGTCGTCCGTGGTATCTACCACAACGCCCTCTTTGCAAAGTGGTGGTCAGCCCAACCAAACCCACCTAACAGAAATAACCCCTTTTACATGCAGAACTGGGATTAAATCCAGAGTGCCATCACCGCCCGCTACATCATGAACAATGTGCTTTCGCCCATCGTAAACAACCGCGACACGCCGCTCCCCTACTGAATTTGGTTTCCTGACATAGCACATCCAGACACTTACCGAGCGCTGGCGGGTTTACAGCCTGAGATGCATGAGGCCTGCATCCGGGCCGCCATCTATGCTGACTACGATAAGCTGTTCGACGAGCTTATCGCAGACACAGAGCCCAACGCGTTTCTTATCTCCGAGGCGCGTAATAGCTCCAACCCAAAGTATCTGGCAGCACTGACAGCGCGGGCGAAAGAACTGGGTGTGGATACTAGCATTATCGCAACCTTGGATAAGAATCCGTGCTGCGGATGGAAGATGTATTCAGTCAGGCAGAGCGGTCCCAGCATGCGAAGACCGAACATTACTGTCTTTTCATGATTTTATTTCTTAGCTTCCGCGCTGTTATGGTCTTGCTAGTCCACTTTTCTTAGTGATGAAAATGACTTCTTTCAGCCCTACGGAACGAAAGTTTTTTAATATCGATGAACTATGGTATATCTATTCCATTTTTACTCTTCATTGGCTATCTTCAGTTACCCTATGTAGTCGAGCCCCTTGCTAGGGAATTGAGCCTACTGAATGAAGCCGACAAATGTATGAGAATCTGTAGGATGGACACCTTGCAAGTTCACTGAAAACCGGATGCCACATGAGGTGAGCAATGTCCCACCATGGACGTGATGCTTATGCACATGCTCCTAAGTTCATAGCTCTGATAAGTTGTTTTAAAATAGCTTCCTTTACAATCTAATAGACACTGCTATGATATTACTACAGCATATCTGAGTTGACAGAATAGCACCTAGGCCTCCCGTTTTTAATCCTAGCCCAGTATCTCTAATCTCCCGGGAATAGGGTGGCGTCAACAACATATTGCCATTTCTTAGGTTGAAGAACCCCATTGTCTGTTTCTTCCTCCGGCAATCCTTTACATCTTCCCTATCTGGGAGTATTGTTTGTGCCTCGTCGCTATCCGCAGCACACAGTCACCTTACAGGCATCACTAACAAGAGTGCCTCATATTAGTATGACGCTAAACAAAGGAAATAAATAGCCCAAGGGGAAAGCGGTCTACTAACTTTTCCTCCTCTGATTTCCATGAAAACACAAACGCGCCAAGGAACGACCCGATCAAGATGCAAATGATGATATATCCGTTGTAATACATGGCGAGAAGCATGACGAAATACGCGACTCCGAATTGTACCATGTGCAGCAGAGAGCGGAGCGTGTGCTGAAGCAAGGACGGCCTTACAGCACGTTTCTGCAGACTCGGCGGAGGATCTACAGATCCGGTATTTGGCGACTTTGGAATTAATAGCCCCGAGCATAAATGGGGTTTCCCGGCGATGTATTTGTCGAACTCATGTCCGGCGCGCCGCAGGAATTCGAGAGACATGACGAGAAGCACGACTCCAATGCATGAACCTGCAAACATGCCCTTGGATGTAATTCTCCAGGTGGACGAGATGAAGCCTGCGTGCACGATGTCAGGAATTCGAGGCGGACGGCTATCAGATGTAGCTATTTGGGCACGTACATGCGTTCATAACGTTCCAGTTCCAAAGCATCTGTATGTCATCAGCTACCAAGACCTTGTTGAGCAGATGACAGAGGAATCAGATTGCTCTTTTCCAACCGAACATACGGAAATCTTGCAACCATTACCACCGTGCATTCCCATGCTCCCCATGGTAGTATTTGTGGCAGTGGACGAAGCCATTGCCGCGCTGCCAGTCATCGTCATTGACATCGCAATTTTTTGGGCCCCGTCTGCCTGATGAAATAGAAGAGGCTAATATGGTATAGGTGTTTGGGTTGTAAGTGTACTGAGCAGTAATGAATTTGAGAAATATGAGGATGCAACGAAAGTGGGCAAGTGCTTAATGAATGAACACGGCTCAGATGAAACCCCTTCTTTTTATTTCTTCAGGCGGTATTAAGCTTGACGGCAAGCTGCGACTCTTTTCACCTGCTCTGCCGTTGGCGCATGGTAACCTCCAGTCTCCCACGCACGTCGTGTAACCAACCACATCACGCCGTTGGTGTCTCAACGCTTGAAGTTGAGGTTGTTTGAGCAAATTATCGCCCAATCCCCACGATCCTTCTCATCCATTTCCGGAAGCAAGAAAATTGGAGCCAGCCCAAAGGGTGGAAGGAGAGCTGTGATGACGAGCGAACACACTAGCAGCATCAAGGGCAGGGTGAAGAAATCTGCTCAAATCACAGGCCCACTTGCGCCTGTATTTATTTGTATGGAAGGATCCAGTGCGCTTATTGAGAAATACTTCACGTCTGCTAGTGAGACGTTAGCCAGTTTGCAGGCGGAAATGGACAAGTTTAAAGCTTTACCACATCGTCTAAATATATATATATATATATGCTCTGTGTAAACATTTATAATTATAGTAGCGCACGAAGTAGGATGGTAATGAGCTATGTTGTTTATGACCGACCCAGAGTATTCAGTCTAGAATCTCTCAAGTTAACACGTAAATAGTGGGTTGACAAAATATGAGCATATATTGAATACAACTAACTGTATCGAATTCTTTGAGTGGATGAATGTCATGCACATCGAGCAGCAGCAGCGATATCCAGAAGATCACGTGACCACGAGATCTTATCAGCTGCCGGAGCTTGGCTTCAACAACCGCCGACCAACTACCTACGTACATTACATACATGACGGCAGCCATCTAAAGACGTGTCCTTCAACAATAAATACCGGGGTTGTAGGGCTAAATATCAACCATGGCGCATATTTCGCCTAAGCTATCGTCTGCCGGCGTCCTCCCCATCTCTGCCTCTGTCACGCAGAAAGGGGGTTCGTCAAACAAGCCAAGCTCCAAAGCAGCTGCCCCAAGGCTGAAGCTGCTGGTTCGAAGGCTTCCTCCTGGCCTGACGCAACAGGAATTCGAGGCCGCCTTGGGTGATGAGTGGAAACTAGGAAATGGAAAGGTTGATTGGCTGCTGTTGAAGGAGGGGAAGGTTTCTAAAGAGTGAGTCTTATCTATCTCTCCGGATAATATCTCTATCTACAAGTTCGTTGTTGACTGTGTTTTATGTTAGTCCATCTAAGCCGTCTCGCCCTGCTCGAGTGTATCTACGTGTTACATCCCTCCCTCTAGTTGAAGACTTGGCCGAAAAGGTCCGGGTAACGTCCTTCCAGGACGCGCGGAACACGAGTCGGGATCCCGTGCTTCTTGGTCCGCCCTCTCTCGAATATGCACCCTATCCCCGCGTTCCCGGAAGCAGGGTTCGCAAGGATGGTCGCCAGGGAACGATCGATCAAGATCCCGATTTTATTGCGTTCCTCGAGAGCCTAACCAACCCGGTCACCAAGCCCGCTGTGGATGTCGAGGATACAAAGGAGGAGAAACCAACGATAACCCCGTTGATCCAATATTTGAGGGAGAAAAAGGCAAATAAGAACAAGGAGGCTGTTTCACCCTCGAAGCCATCGAGACACGCTCGTGGAGAGGCAAGGGAGGCGAAGGATGGGAAGACGGAACGAGTGCATGCAAAGAAGCTGCTGAGCCGGGCGGATAAAGCGACTCCATCATCATCGGACAGACAAGTGAAGATTGACAGGGCCACCAAGGAAGCCGTAAAGGCCGTTAACAAACAGACTGCCAACCAAGCCTCAAAGCCACCACCGGGGAAGACAATTGCATCCCGACCGGCAAAAGAGGAACAGCCAGCGCAAACCCCGCCCCCTCCTGAGCGCAAGCGCGAGCGGGGGAACTTGAGCGCTGCTACGAAGATTCTACGACGAGATTTAGGAATTGCCCCTGCCGCCCCACGAAGAAGGGCAGAGAAGACAGCAGGCGGAGAAGCTGCATCACCGCCACTGAATGAGGCCGCCAAAACGACTCCTACTTCCAATGGCGATAGTGCCAAGCGTCCTTCGCCCAAGACCGCCAAAGAGCCTGAATCGGCGAAGAAAACCACGCCCTCGAAACAGCCCAAGGCTACCCCACCGGCTGAAACACCGACAGGGCGTAATGCGCACAGACAGACAAATCCCCCAGCAAGCCCTGCAAAGGTCTCAGTACCAACCAAGCCTAGAAACGCACCTGCACCTGCTCCACAGTCTACGCAAGCCTTCCTAAAACACGCCAACCCATCGCAGGGAGTTACCGAAGAACTACTCAACAGTGGTTTCTCTAAATTTGGGAAAGTCGTCAAGGTGGAGATAGACAAGAAGAAAGGGTTTGGGTACGTGGACTTTGCAGAACCTGAGGGTCTGGCCAAGGCTATCCAAGCCAGCCCTGTGCAGATAGCGCAGAGCCAGGTTGTGGTGCTGGAAAGGAAATCTGGCGCAGCTGTTGCTCAGGCGAGAGGGAACGCCAATAGTCGAGTGAACCAGCAGCCTCCAACTGGCCCAGCGGCGACAAGGGTCGGGCCTGGAAGCGGAGGACCAGCACCTTCGCGACCGACTCGTAGGGGCAATCGAGGCAAGGGAGGAGGATTCAATAAGGGCGGGGGCGGGGGAGGAAACGTCGGAGGTAATGCAGGTGCAGGGAATAAGAGTGTTTCTTCAACGTAGACTGGACGACAGTGGCATCAATCAGGCAACAGTTTTTTTAAGTTTTACGTAATGACATTAACGACAATTTTTTTTTTTCACGGGTTTTTGGCTTGGTCTTGATCACTAATAACTCCTTTGCAAGGCAACTGATAGGCAGGGAGACGGAAGCCTGGACGCACACTATTACCGACAGGCTATAGTAGCAATCTTACGCTTTAAAATGTTGGGGTTTAAAAGAGTAGTCAGATTACAAAAGCTGGACGGACAAAACTATTCTCAATAATGTTTTCATGAGCTGTATCTAAACTAAAGCATCATAACAATTGTGTAGGGAAGGACCTTTCAGACCTCCGCAGCGCCCACCAAACCCGGCCGACCGAAGTCAAGACGCCAAAGCAAGGTCAAGATCATCACCACTCCCTGGACCGAAACGGGCCAACGTGCAATCGGTGACCGGAGCCTCCAGAACACACGTTGGGAACCCGAGACAGTCGAGGCGGGAGTATAAACGGCTTCACTCTAGGGCGCTGGGGACATGGTGGTCATCAGCAAGGTTGGGGATTCAGTCGCTAATGCGAAAAAATCAGGTGGGACGATTTACTATAGAAATGATTCTCTGCAAGGGTTGTTAGTATGGGACTCTGGTATAGAAACAGTAGTGTAGCAGAGTGTAGGGGTATCTTACTTGAAGTAAAGTCGACTGGTTTTCAAAAAGAGGTCGAGGAGGAAAGAGGTTTATATAGGAAACCGGACGGCGCTAGCGCCGCCCTAGTGCTAAGCGAGATTCTGCAGTGCAAAGCGAGCCAATGGGGGCACGGCTTGGCGGCCTGATTGGAACAGGGCTGACGAGTCACATGACGGCACTTATCCGGCCAACAAACAAGCCAAACGCTGCAAAGGAACCAAACAGCACAAACATGCTAACCTGCAAACACTGCAAACAGCATCCAGAAACTTTCCTGCCCCACGATGCAAGTTCGAAGTTCGAAGACGACGACGGAGTCGTATGTGACGGGGAACACTTGACGCGCCTTTGCTTGAAACAAGTGCTGGAATATCATCATGACTGGCGACGTGCTAGAGATCTCTGCCCAAGGTATGGCATATCCCATTAGCAGTGCGTCCTGTTTTCTACATGTACTAACCATTATCGCAGGCCTTCTGTCTTGGTGGCATAGATATCGTCTCCCCATCCTCCTCCTTGTCCCCGTGGCTTTCGCTGCAGCTCAGCTATTTCCCGGAAACTATACTAAACCTGAGATCCCGCCATCCCCTCCTCCTTCCAATGAACAAGCGAAATCCAATGCTCGTCACACAGACAACCTCTCTAGAAATGACCCCGCAGGGCCTTCAGCCAAGCGCGACGAATCCCGCTCCTCCTCCGCTGACAGTAACAAAAGACCCAAGCAGCCTGTGACTGGGCCAAAGAGGGTACATGGCACAAAGCCTACGAAGAATGGCATTAAAAGTCAGGCTATCACTTCCGGCTCGGCTCAGGATGTTGCTATCCAGCCCTTGGTCTTTTATGCCTCATTGACTGGTTCAACCGAAGTATATGCCAAATCATTCTGCGACCGACTTCAGGAATCTGCCCAAAAGATCAAGGAAAATCGCGGAGGAACCCTTCTTACCCCTGTACTACACGATCTATCGTATGTCGAACTTGACGACTACTTCATATCCGCTCCGAAAGCACCGGATGCCGCCCCAAACACTAGATTCTTTTATTGCATCTTGATCCCAACTTACAACATCGATACCATGATAAATAACTTTTTGGGCCACCTGGATGAAACTCACCACGATTTCCGCATCGATACGTCTGCCTTATATGGACTTGCAGGATATTCGGTTTTTGGCTTCGGCGACCGAGAAGGTTGGCCGACTGAAGAAGACGGGTTCTGTTCGCAGGCCAAGGAAGTAGACAAATGGATGGCCAAGCTAACGGGGAGAAAGAGAGCATATCCCTTAGGAATGGCGGATGTTAAGGGTGACAATGTTCGCAATGTCTTGGGCGAGTGGTGTGATGGTTTATGCGACGTTCTATCCGACTTGTTGAGGTCCGGAGGGTTGGGTGAAGGCGTCCCTGGAAGTGGAGACCCCGTCGAAAGCGATGAAGAGGATGTGGACGACGATGATAACGAAAGCAGCAAGAAAGAGGGCAAGGAGCAGATTATGGATTTGGAAGATATCAAATTCGGTGCTTCCAATGGAAAGAAGTCATCCGCCGATCCTCTCCCCATCGATTTCACCACTCAGTCAAAGACGCAATCTTCCAAACCCGCGCCTCAGCTCGAAATGGTGCCCACGTCATCACCCACTCACGCTGCGCTTACAAAACAAGGATACACGATCGTCGGTTCACACTCAGGAGTCAAGATTTGTCGCTGGACTAAATCCGCATTGCGAGGGCGGGGTTCATGCTACAAAAATTCGTTTTACGGCATCAAGTCCCATCTCTGCATGGAGACGACTCCATCGCTATCCTGCAGCAACAAATGTGTATTCTGCTGGCGTCACGGAACAAATCCCGTGGGTACTACCTGGCGTTGGAAAGTTGATCCCCCTGACCTTATTTTCAATGGCGTGAAGGAAGGGCATTACAAGAAAATCAAAATGTTGCGTGGTGTGCCTGGGGTTCGGGCTGAACGCTTTGCAGAGGCAATGCGCATCCGACATTGCGCCCTGAGTTTGGTTGGCGAGCCAATCTTCTACCCACACATCAACGAATTCCTTGAGCTCCTTCATAACGAGCATATCTCAAGCTTCCTTGTCTGTAACGCACAACATCCGGATCAACTCGCCGCGCTCCATCGTGTGACGCAGTTGTATGTGTCAATCGACGCCAGCAATCGCGACAGCCTTCGCAAAATCGACCGTCCCCTTCATCGCGACTTTTGGGAGAGGTTCCAGCGCTGCCTTGACATTTTGCGGGAGAAGAGATACTATCAGCGAACAGTTTACCGACTGACGCTTGTAAAGGGTTTCAATGTGGATGAAGAAGCAAAGGGCTATGCTGATCTTGTTGAAAAGGGTCTCCCATGTTTTGTGGAGGTCAAGGGAGTCACTTTCTGCGGTACGAGCACGAGCGCAGGTGCTGGGCTGACTATGCAAAACGTCCCCTTCTATGACGAAGTCGTCACTTTCGTCGTCGCCTTGAATGCAGAGTTATCACGGCGGGGCCTTGGCTACGGAATTGCTGCTGAGCACAGCCACAGTTGCTGTGTACTTCTCGCATCAGACCGTTTCTACGTCAACGACCGATGGCATACGAGGATTGACTATGATAAGTTCTTTGCTCTTCTCGAGAAGGAGAAGAGTGACGGCACGCCCTTCCTGCCGGAAGATTATATGAGAGAGACTGAGGAATGGGCTCTATGGGGTAACGGGGGATTTGATCCCAAGGATACCCGTGTTTATACGCGGGGAAGGAACAAGGCTAAACACAACGCGGCGCTGAAGGAGGCAGAGGCGAATGCCGTTTCCGTTGAAGGCTGAGAAGTGATGTGTTCCGCTTCTTCAACTGTGTCCACGGACTTCCAAGGTTGATAATCCCAAACAGTCAACCCCAGTGGAGATCACGCCATACCCCTAAACAGACAACGGCTCGACTAGCCTTTGAGGGCAGTATATCTTTCCAGGGGATGCATTTTCTCATCTGCCACATGCAAATCCGTGGACTGGATACGTTGATATTTTATCCAAAGCAACTGGACGATGGATCCATCTTACTAGCCCAGTGCTGTGGCATCGACAATCAACAACCATTACGACCACAGCGTCGGCGCTTCCACAATTCACACTTCTCAAAGGCAACAAGTGCCGGCAACCACAGCAGGCGCAATTGGCCGATGATCCTAGCAGCCACCTGGGGATTTTGAAAATTATCTACGGGAAATTTATATGGTTATGCTTGGAAGTAAGTTCAGTCGAAAGAGCAAAGATTATATTCCCGTATATTGGCTCATATCACTGTGTTCGTCAATTTGTGGCATGCATATCTTGAATCAAAGATGATATCTAAATAGTGAGGCATAGTCAATTTAACCTATTTATGAAGCTTCTCCTTTTCTTCCTTATACCTACTCGAATTTGATTGTAGAATGTTTGTCAAATTCCTACATAAACGGTACTATTGTGTTTCCAAGTAATAATAGTCAATTTAACTATGACAAGGCGAACTCTGAGAGATTGTAGGTATGTGGCATGGACAACCAATTGTGGACCCCGCGGGACCTCGGGAGGAGAACTATATCACGTGATCCGGAGTTGTCCAGTCGAGCTAACAAAAACGACGACAACGCCTTGCGACGAGGACTAATTCAAGTTGCTTGTGGTATGAAGAGGTCTGAAGAGTCGCTGCGATCTATCAAAAGAAGTCAATACATTTTATGTCTCTCCTTCTCAAAATTATGGGTCTGTAGCAACCGGCACAAGTATACCTCATATCAACACTTTGGCTTCACCCGACAACCCTCGACAACGTCAAAGTTCAAAGGCTGCAATACACCGGCCTCACTTTGAAACAATTCGTTCATTATGTACCATCTATATACAACTATAGCCTTTTACACCGGAACTCCTATGCTAGAAAGACTCTGTGCTGACAAGAACAAGAGGAAAAATAAAGCACACTACGCTGAAATACTGGATGGAAACAACCTCTCTCGCAGCTCCCTCCAAAGCGCTTGCTGGCTCAGCAGGCTCCGGTCAACCGCATCCCGATTCTCATCTGCCCGCCGGAGCAAGTACATCATGCATTCGTCCATCGTCCCCCAGACGGTATATTTATAGACTTGGATATTCTCTTCGTCGACATTCTAAACAGAAGAAATTGTTAGTTCATGTTCGTAAACGACAGTCTGCAATTAAGGGTGGAGGGCGTCAGTTACATTTTTCCTCTGCGTGAGGCTTAGAGACAACTCATCTGCCATGCCCATCAACTGCGCATAGGCAACTTCTGCCAGCGGTTGTTGCTTTTGCACCTGCTCCTGTCGCAGGGTGCGCATCATCTGTATGCTTTCTGCGTTGTGGGTAGCGAGCATTACGCCAACCTTTGGTGCAGAGGGATCATTGAGATGTTGGGTGGCTAGAATCCGTGCTGCGTTGTTGTATGCGGCGTTTGTTTCTCTTTTGGTGTCGTGGATCAGATGGCGTGGGTCGCTGTTGATATACGCACCACGAACCAGCTTTACACCGAGGGCGAATTTGCCGGAACGGGCGCGCTCGAGGTGTTTTGCGAGAGTTGTGGTGGATTCTTTGAGGTACCTGCTACCATATTAGCGATGTGAAGAAAAGAAAACAGAAATTGGGAGGTTATGGATAAACAAACATTTGGTAGGTGTTGTACACGACCAGATCCCCGTTTTGGTTGTACGTTTCCATCAAGTCCATGGTCCAGGCATCAATGGCCGCTTGCTGGACGTGATGCTCGGCATCAAAAAGCAATCTGACACCTTGAGCTTTGGCGGTTTCGCATATTTTGTCCATGGCATCCGCCATGACTAGGTCAGGTTCCTTGCCAGCTTCGAGCAACCGCACACACTCTGGGCCCGCGCCCGTGAACTTTAGCGCAACAAAGTCGCCCGAGTTAGCGAATTGGATCCCCTTTAGAGTTCCTTGCAGCCATTGGGCGACGTGTTCCTGATGTGCAGACTGTTGTTCAGCAGTGGTGGAATGCTCAGTGACGTTTGAATGATCGACCTCACGGGCATAAGCAGTGATGACGCCCTTGTACCCGAGAGCCTTGAGGCTGCTCACGGTGTTTTTGATCTCAGCCTCTGTGCTCCCCGCACAGAACTGAGCATAGAAGATCTTGTCCAGGAAGAAGCGCAGGAGGGCATTGCGTGTTAGCATGTGGATGTTCTTCCGTGCCATGGCAGAGGCAGCATCCATGAGCAAGGGATGAGACATGGCGGACTGCATGATGATACCCCTGAGCAGGACGGCAAGAGGTAGCTTTTCCAGGTCACGTTGGGGCTGGGGATAGTCATTGAGCATTACTGGGGGCTGTTTGGGGTCCCATGTTGCAGAGGTGAGAGTCCGTCGGGGAGCGGAGGGCGGTAGGTGGATGGAACGGGTGAGGACGAGGGCGAGGGGCAGTGGCTTGGGAGAGATGTGTTTGAGAGAGATGCGGCAGCGAGAGCAGAGTGGGAGGGCCATATCACGGCGACTATCAGAAAGGGAACTTCTTTATGAAATGTGGGAGATGGATTGTGGGAGATACGAAGAACTTGAAGACTGGAGTGAGTATATCGAAGGGCCCCCTGGGGAGGAGGGGGAGTCCATGGTTGTCTAATATATAAATAAGGAACAGAGTTAGGCTAATGGTAAACTGATAAGAGTAGGTTCTCCTTTTATTTTCTTTTCTTCTGCGAGATAACAGATTATTATTGTGTGTCCCTCTGTCCAGTGTCCAGTCAATACCTTACATACATCCACAGTCTCTTATCAGATGAGTCTTTCTTTCTTTCTTTCTTGGCAGCGGATTTGCCTCCGCCCGGGCAGCGGCTAAACGAGGGTATCCGGGACTATGCACTGCTTTCCGGGTGGGGTCATGTGATGACCCAACTCCATCCATCTGATACTTACTTTTACGGATACTTTTTATTATTCAAGTTATTATTATTTTACGTCGGGAGAATTGCCCAGATGGAGAACAAACCTGTGCTCATAATGCTGTCATCTTATTCAAAGAAATCTATGACTGTGCTACTACTACAGGTCTATCGCATCGTCCCTTACAAGTTTGAGATGAGATCCTATCTACTAGATTCCATCAACTAACCTGTAGCTACCCCGGTCGAAATTGATTCAGAAATTGATAGAATAAAGTTAAGAATAAGAATGTCCCACTATTGTTGCCACTATTGAATAATACCTGAATCCAAGCATTCTTGGCGTGGGCGGGGTCTGTCTGTCTATCCTGCCGAGCTTCTAAGCTGCATTATCCGATACAAAGATACATAGATATGAAAGACACTTACATACATCCATCATGTATCTTTGCATTGTGCCTGCCCGTTCATATCCATATATCCATATATATATATAATAACAATAATATTCCCAATCCCCTCTCTCTATTTCCTTTTACATTAGACATCCCAATTCCTTCTCATCAAGATACACTAGTATATACTCCATACCTCCCTAAGCTTCTCCGCCCTCCTCCCACATACAGAACCTCTACTCGACCACCATGCACAGAATCCAAGCTCTGGGTGCAGTCTCTTCTCTATCAGCAAAGCAAGCCACTTCTGCTTCGTTAAATCTGCGACTTACCCGTAGCTTTGGTGGGTTCGCGGGTTTCAAGGTTCCCAGAGCAAGAAATGAACCTAATGTTAGGCATCTTCTTTCCTAGTATTATTATTGAACCATGGGCTGACAATATGGCTATCGTAGTTACACTATGCGAAAAACTCGGCAGAGCGGTTGGGGCTGGAAACTTCTCTCAAGTCCATGAAGCAAAAGTTTCCCCTAGAGGTTCCGGCTGTTATTGCGGGCAAGAGTGTAAGTCTAAAAAAGCTTCTACCTCCCAGTCAACTTAGAACCAATTGCACTATTCTTCATGTTTGCTAATGGTTCTTTTGCTATATCCTATATCTAGATCAAATCCTCCAGTCCAGCCCGACAGCCAAACCCATCTTCCCATGCTGAAGCTGTTGCCCAGTACCATAATGCTTCGGAGGAACACGTCCGACAGGCAATCGATGCTGCCTTGAAAAGCAAGCCAGAATGGGAGAAACTTAGTTTTGCGGATAGAGCCGCGGTTTTCCTAAAGGCTGCTGACCTCATTTCCGGCAAATATCGCTACGAGATTATGGCTGCGACGATGCTGGGCCAGGGGAAGAACGCCTGGCAGGCTGAGATAGATGCTGCTGCAGAGCTTGCTGATTTCCTACGATTCAACGTGCAGTATGCCGAAGAACTCTACACCCAGCAGCCCCAGCATCACGCCCCCGGTGTTTGGAATCGAGTCGAATACCGTCCATTGGAAGGTTTTGTCTATGCTGTTTCGCCTTTCAACTTCACCGCCATTGGGGGGAACCTATGTGCAGCACCCGCTCTTGTCGGCAACGTTGTCCTGTGGAAACCATCGCCTTCGTCTATGGCTGCCAGCTATCTCCTTTACCAAATCTTGTTGGAAGCAGGCCTTCCACCAAACGTTATTCAGTTTGTGCCAGGTGACGCTGAAATGGTAACAAAGGTTGCGCTTGGCCACAAGGAATTCGCTGCCTTACACTTTACAGGAAGCAGCTCCGTTTTCAAATCCTTGTATGGTAAGATCGGACAGGGAATTGCAGATGGAACCTACCGAAGCTATCCCCGGGTTGTTGGTGAGACGGGCGGTAAGAATTTCCATCTCATCCACCCGTCTGCCGATATCAAGAACGCGGCCATCAACACTGTCCGCGGTGCTTTCGAATTCCAGGGTCAAAAGTGCAGTGCCACCTCCCGTGCTTATGTTCCCCAATCCCGCTGGGAAGAGTTCAAGTCGGTGCTTGTGACCGAAACAGAAAGCCTAAAGACGGGGCCACCAGAGGACTTTGGGAACTTCATCGGGCCTGTCATTCACGAAGTATCTTTCAAGAAACTGGCTGGAGTAATTGATGCTGCCAAGAATGACTCGGGCCTCGAGCTGATTGTTGGAGGAACATATGATGGTAGCAAGGGGTATTTCATCCAGCCCACCATTTATGTCACCAAGGACCCTCACCACAAGCTCATGTCTACTGAGCTCTTTGGACCTATTGTTGTCGTCTACGTATACGACGATACCAAGGCACCTGGCGAGGCATTCAAAAACATTTGCGAGACTATCAACGGCACCTCGGAGTACGGCCTCACCGGGTCAGTGTTCTCTGTAGACAGGGATGCTATCCGGTACGCTGAAGAAGTATTGAGGAACACGGCTGGAAACTTTTACATCAACTGTAAATCCACGGGTGCTGTTGTCGGACAACAACCGTTTGGCGGTGCTCGAATGAGCGGAACGAACGACAAGGCCGGCAGCGCAGCGATCCTCAGCAGGTTCGTGAGCATGCGCTCACTGAAGGAGGAGTTCTCTCCCCTTTCCAAGACAATATACCCTAGCAACGAGGTTTAGAAGACTCCGGTCTACTTATTCTTCATGAAACGGGGTTTACCGAGGCTGATTGCGCCCGGGGCCCTATGCAGACGGCTTATGGCAAGGGCACGTACCGTACCAAAGCCGAATAGATTGAAAGACGACAATGTACTGGACGGGTCTAGGTTGGAGAAGGAAACATGGAGGATGAGGCTTGCCCATTTTATCGGGGAGTATGAAATGTGGTTCGAGTCCTGGTACATGGTTGAATAGAAGATTGCAGGGATGGTAGAGATAACAGATAGCTGCATAGATAGTGATGATAAGATGAATGTATGTAGATACAAGTAAGGAACTTGTTGATGGTCAATTGCCTTTTCTAGGTAGTGGCATTGATGATGCGATGATGTAAATGCCATACATACAGTTTGTCTTCCTACTGCGATTATCCCGAAAAGTAGGGCATTGAGAAAGAGACTGGAAATCTGCAGAATGAAGGGGGGGCTGAAAAACCTGCGACATCTCTCCCCTTGCTTGCTGCTCACTACCAATAATTAGCCGTATCAACAATGATCCAACCATGATTCGAACAACGCCACCATGGCCGTCTTTTTCTTCAGGGCATGTTAACACGAACCCTCTTATCATTATTATCTCCGTACATACATATTACATAAATGGCATGTCGGATATGCGGTGATATATGCGGGTTCTGTCGGACGAATTGCTTTGAACATCTATACGGCTCAACCGAAAAGTCGGCAGCAGTTCCCATTGCAGTCGGTCGGCCCATCAGCATCTGGTCAATTTGCCTTGATACAAGTTACTGATACCTAGGTGTTCATAACTACTCGTACCTCCTCTCTTCTGCTTCCACCCGTTTTTATTATTTTCTTCTTCTTCTTTTTTTCCCTTCCCCTAGCAGGCTGGGCTGTAGCAGAATCAACAGTGTTCTTTGTTTATAGCTTAAGTGTCTATGAACAGTCCTGCCTAACCATCTGAATAAGAATCTGGATTATGCTTGGAACCTCGATCCCCGCGATACTAACGTCCTAATAATAGTCCTAATAACCTACCAACACCAAGCTTTTCAGAGGTTTGGACGATGAATGGCGCCAAGAACAAGGATCAACGGGACAAAAAGACTAGCGGCTGAAGTTCAAGCTTGGGAGCCTTGGGAGCCTTGGAGATGACGACGCCTTGTGGGAAGAAACTAAGAAAATTCAAGAAATACCACCCAGCCAAGCAGTCTCGAATAATAATAATAATGATAATAATAATGGACCCTGGAATCATACTATAATCCCCGCTGACTCTTGAGCCTCAAGTTCGCCATTATTATTTTATATTATTATTGATGATTGAATCGGACTGCCAACAATAATAATATGGACATGGGGAAGAGGCAAATGCTAGCATGTAATGCTCCTCCGAACCTTGAGATTGACACACGCTTGGTTCGCCGCCTCCGCTAAAGACAGCCAATGATGGCTGCCATTCCCCTCCCTGAAGGCTGATGAGGGGCCGAATATAGATGGAGGTTGAAGGCTGAAGCCTGAAAGTTGAGGCCAAGTGGCCAAGAGGGCCAAGAGTCCCAAGACTGCCCCAGGGAAACCCTCCAGATGGAAACTGAGCATATACCCCTGATTCCTGAAACAGCGCAGGAATTTATATTATTATTGAAGCAACAACAGTCAATCACTCACTATTATTGAGCAAAGAGGAAACACAGTATTCGTTTGCCGGCTGAATATAGCAGAGCATATGGAATAGTGACGGAAATAATAGTAATCATGGATGTTGAACTTGTTGACAAAAAAAGAAAAATAATAATGTCGCCGAGGGAGTCAGGGACTCCACCACGCCGCAGGAAACCAAAAGGCGAGTTGCCCAATTGGCAATGGCTGAGGTTCAAAAGGCGCAGATCCCAGCACCAAAGGAAGAAAAATGAAAGGATGCTTGCCATTCTCATTATTGCTTGAGTCTTGAGGGAACGCTTGTTTGGTGTTCTCTGTTACAATCATCTCTCCTTCCTCTGTCCATCTAATAATAATCTGCGTATACAACAAGTGCTGTACATACGACATACTACATACACTGTTTAGATCTCCTCAACGCAACCACCCAGTCAGTCCTTTACATCTACCTACATTTAAACAGACATTATTCGACTTGGCTAGCAGACAATACCCTCAGCTGGTCGCAATTGACGGCCAACAGGACTGCCCATGTCCTCGCGGCTTGTCAATTCTCTCTGCTGCTGACGATTAATGATTCAGTAATAAACCTCCATACAGAAAGGTAACGACCATGTCTCTGCGGCAGAGACTCTCTGCCCGGTCCGTCCTACCATGGCTTGCAGCTCTCTTTGGCGCTTTTGTCTTTAGCATGTGGTTTGGCATGAACTCGGACAGGGACAATGTCCATCCTCTCCTCAACCAACTCATCCCAGCCGGCCATTGCGCCTGTCAACAGTCCACCACCTTCAACTGCTCTTCCTGTCTAGCACCTTTATATGACCCCATATCCTCAGCCAACGAATCCTCCCAGCAGTGGACCTTCCAGTATGGCCGCGACGACCGCAACGAGGGACTTCATCGGGATCAGTGTCAAGCTGCTTTTCCGGGACTGTTCGAGGACATCAATCGCGCTGTCGAGTTTTGGAAATCGCGGGGTGGAATCACTAGGAGGGACTTGGACAAGATTAGCCTGCGAAACGGAATGGCAAGGGGCATGATATATGAAGGGGAGCTTCGGGCGTTGGAGACAAAGGCAGCTCAGGAAGACCATCGTCGCAAAATCCTCGCCATCTTCAGCGCTATCCACCGTGCCCTCCCCCTAGACCGCAGCGACCTGCCAAATATCGAATTCATCTTTTCAATCGAGGACAAAGTGGAGGACGTGTTGGGTAATGGTCAGCCGCTGTGGACACTGGGCAGGACGGCGACGGAAGAATCGGTGTGGTTGATGCCGGATTTCGGATTCTGGGCGTGGGATAACCCGAGAATCTCTATTGGACCTTATAGCGAGGTGGTCGGACGAATCAAGAAGCGGGAGGACACGATACCCTGGAGCTCCAAGGAAAAGAAGCTTGTCTGGAGAGGGAAATTGAGCTTCGCGCCCAAGCTAAGACGGAGGCTGCTGGAGGTCGCGAAGAGTAAACCCTGGGGAGATGTGAAGGAACTGGTATGGTCGCGCAAGGACAACCTGATTAGTATGGAAGACCATTGTCGGTATATGTTCATTGCGCATGTCGAAGGTTAGTAATAGTTTTTGTTATTGTCGTCCCGCTCTGCCCATACAACATCGCGCATCATCCCAAAGGGCTTCCTCCAGACAGAAGTGCATGCTAACAGACTACCGCCATTATCATATCCAGGCCGCGCATTCTCCTCCTCTCTCAAGTATCGACAAGCCTGCCGCTCCGTGATCGTTGCCCACAAACTCCAGTTCCTCCAACACCACCACTACCTCCTCCAAGCCGACGGTCCGCAGCAAAACTATGTCGAAGTCGAGCGCGACTTTTCCGACCTATCACAGAAGATTGAGGAATTATTGGCGGACGAAGCACGAGCGAGACTGATAGCGGACAACAACGTGAGAGTGTTCCGCGAGCGGTATCTGACCAAGGCGGCGGAGGCGTGTTACTGGCGGGAACTTATGAATGGGTGGGCAGAGGTGTTTTCAAACAACGATAATAATACTAGAAACAAGGGCGATGGGAATAACGGGACTCGAAATAATAATAATAATAATAACAACAACAGCAACAGTGGAGGTGGAGGTGCTCAGCCGGATACCGCGGATGCGCCGGATACCTGGGCTCCCGACGGCTTGGGAGTTCGATACGAATCTTTTATACTGCTGGAAAGTAAAGATATGATGCTATTCTCGGACAGGGCGTAAGGCGTAATTATATAGATGGGACTTAATAATAGACGATACCCCTCCAATAATTATGATTTTTATTGTTATAAAAGATTCTCGGTATCCGGATTTGTCTCTATCCGGCCTACTTCAAACTTGGTTGTTGCCGGGTTGCCGCATCCGAGCATAACTGGATCTTGTTAAAGGACCATAAAATATTAAACACAACCACGGTTCGTGTGCCGTTGTCTAATAATAAGACTACTAAATCTATGGGAATTGGAATAATATTATTGAAAGAATCCTGCTAGCGGAGAGAATGAAGGTGGACCCTGAATAACGAACATCGCGGATGCGGGGTGACATTATTTTCCATTATTAGTTTCGTATAGTATTATTGGAATAATAACACGCTTGAAAACAACTTTGAACTGTTTTAAAAGCATTAACCATCCAATCCAAATGCTCGTGCTCCGCGACTCCGACATCTCCCCCATCCTCCACAACCTCACCCTCCCGCAATGCCATCACCTCCTGCACACCCTCTGGCAAGCGCTGGCCGCCTACACCTCCCAGCACTCCTCCCCAACCGCCCCAAAGCTCCTCCACCAGCCCGTCCGCGAGACCATCGTCACTGATGCACAGCACACAACCCTCTTCATGCCCGCATCCGACACCCATTCCACCACGGGTATCAAAATCGTGACACTGCCAGGGGGCGGCGGGGCGGCGAGGGGCGCTATCAACATCTTCTCCCCCGAGGGTGAGTTGCGAGGGGTCATCAATGCACAGCAGATCACAGCGTTTCGGACTGCTTTGGCTACGATGATTCCGTTTTGTCATTATAGGCTGCCTCCAAAGGCGAATGTGGTCGTGTTTGGAGCGGGGAAGCAGGCGGAGTGGCATGTGCGGCTGGCGCTGTTGTTGGCGGCGGATAGCATTGCGACGGTCACGGTGGTCAATCGAAGGCTGGGGACGTTGAAGAGGTTTGAAGAGACGGTGTTGGCGGAACTTGGGGAGACGTTTCCTGGGGTCGCATTCCATGCTATTACCAATGAGCAGGCAGATTTCTATGGCAGGCTACGACAGGCTGTTGGGGACAGTGATGCGATCTTCTGCTGCACGCCGTCTACGCAACCGCTGTTCTCAGAATCATATCTACGCCGTGATGATAAGGCACGGTTTATTTCCTTGATTGGGTCCTATAAGCCGCACATGCAGGAGGTTGATTCCGCTACTCTGTTGTCGGGGAATAACATTCTGGTGGACTCCAAGGAGGCATGTCTAGAGGAGGCAGGGGAGTTGATTATGGCGAATGTGCAGCGGGAGCAGCTGGTGGAAGTTGGGGAATTGCCGTCTCCCGGTGAAACAAACGAGAAGAGACTGCTGGAGGGGAATACCGTATTCAAGTGTGTAGGGATGGGGATTATGGATATTGTGATTGGGAGGGAGCTGCTCGATATAGCTGGGGAGAGGGGGGTTGGTATCCGAATAGAGTCATTCTAGTGGATGTTTGTTACCATCATTATTATTATGTATCTTCTTCCTCCGTAGACTGTCCCATATTCCAAGTGATATTTTGTATATCCCCTCCCCCCTATTCTCCGCTGGTTGATATCCGAGCCAAGGCTGGCCGTGGCGGAGACCCGTGGAACTAGATAGTCCCGTGACCCGGGTTTGGTGACCGCTCCCATTGAACATTGAACATTGATGAACAGTCATTAACATCCATTCCATCTTGCGACTCTCAACAAGACTACTAGATAATACATAGTTATATACTAGAACATTAATTCATTTATTCATTAGATGTCTCCCCTCTCTCTGTCATCCCCTTTCAGTCATCTGGCTTCGTGATTGAAATAGGAACCTGCCCACACTCGGCCATGTCCACCGGCCAGAACCGCGTCCATAAGCGGGCATATCAGGTATGAATTCGGTTTCCGTTTCGGTTTCCAGAACTTGTATCTTTGCGTCTTTCAAACATTTTCATATTTACTGCATTCCTAACATCTTCCAGGCTTGCATTCCATGTCGGGAACGCAGAGTGCGTTGCGACCTTGGCTCCGTCGACTCCCCGCATGAAGGCCCATGTGGAAGGTGTCGACGGGAACGCAAATTCTGTCACTTCTCCGCCACGAGGGGGAAGAAGAAAAAGGCCGGCACAGCAGGCTCTCAAGATGGAATCAAACAACCCGAAGACGGGTACGTTGCTCGCACTGAGCGGGCTCCAACATTCGACAGCTCAATTACCAGCCCCCATGTCACTATGGCTGATGTCAGCCAAAATAACCATTCTCTTGTAACAACCAGTGGCAGTGGTAGCCGCATAAATGCACAAGATATCATACGTCAGATGACGTCTAACGATTACCGGCCGCCAACAAGCTCGTCCGGCGGCGAGAAGGCCGTAGCTACCCTGCTTCGCGATGCCACTTATACGTCGCATGATGCCTTGAATCTCCTTTGGGAAGCGGGGAGGCATAGCGAAAGAGTGCGGGCGCTTGAAAACCCCCAACCTGCTAGGACAGCCACTCCAACAAGTGTGCCTGGCAGGCCGTCCATAGCACCAAGTAACCACGGTACGGGCATTGATGATGCGCTTCAGCCATGGTCGAATTTGCGTTTTGTTCGTACGGGTCTCATTACTGCAGAGGAGGCAATGGGTTTCGTTAACTATTTCCATGCGTACCTCGCACCCTTTACACCCATCTCATCCTCATCCTTCCAGGATCCGTCTATGCATCCGATCTTGTTGGAGGAAGAACCTATCCTTGCCGTCACAATTCTTATGCTTGGTTCACGCTATATGAGTCTTTCGGGCCCTGGGGCTGTTTCCAGATCTTACCTGATTCATGAACGGCTCTGGCAACATTTACAAGGAATGATCTCCCGCATGATATTTGGCCAAGAGCAGTTTGCCGGTGCCACGCATGACAACGGAGCTTCGACCGATTTCTCGTCGGGACAGGCTGCCGAATCTGCTCTAGCTGGGTCTAATTTTGGAAGCCTTCGCACGTTAGGGACGTGTGAGGCTTTGCTCCTGCTATCAGAGTGGCATCCCCGTTCTCTCAATGTTCCTGCAGCCGATGACGGTGATAGTATCATAGTCAAAGATGACGTGCGAAGGACTCGGGCGAGCACTGCAGGAATTGGTGGGCGGATTCGGATCGATTGGCTTGAACCAGTCTGGAGATCGGACCGCATGTGCTGGTCCATGCTGGGGAATGCGCTTGCGTTGGCGGTTGAGCTTGGCATTTTTGATGAATATGACAATACAACTATTGGTGCAAGGGAGTCACGTCGAGATATATGGAACAACCCGTCGTCGAGCCAAAGGGCATATCGTGTGCAGCATTTACTTTGGGTCTACTTGACCCAGACCTCGGGAAGGCTCGGTAAGTTATCTCCTATGGGCCGTATAATGGGTATGCTGACTCTAGTAGGTTGGAAGAATTTGACATCAGTATCTGTAACTCATCACGAGGCCAGTATCAAGCATGGTGATACTATCCGATGCTGGATCGGTGTTGCTTCGCTCATGAAACGAGGAAATGAGGTCTTGTTTCCTTCCAGAGAGAGAACCAGGGAAATGGTCAAAACAGGAGAATATCTTGGACTTCTCCGCGTTCTTAATCCGTTACTCCGAGAGTGGCAGATGGAATTCGATAGAGCAAAGTGTAAGTTTAATTTAACTCTTCCCAGGTATAAAACCTATCTAACTTCGTCACGTCACCAGTATCAAAACCGATGAGAGCAATACTTTCAATCGAATATGGATATGTTAAAGTCTCCATCAATAGCGTAGCTTTACAAGCCATCATTGATCACCACGAGCGAAATGCTAGTGATACTGGAGCCATGCGAGTATCATCTGTGCTTAACCCATACGATGGGAATAAGGAATATTTTATGGAAGTGGTTTATGCTGCACGGTCTATTCTCCAAACTGCGGTGGAAGATCTTCTGCCTGATGGCCATTTGAAGCATATACCCATCCGAACCTACTCAAGAATATTGGCGGGAGCTTTGTTTTGTTTGAAGGTATGTGTCTAGCAAAAGTCCACCTAAGATATTCCCTTTAGCTAACTAGGCTTGACCCAGGCCTCTGCCCTTGGTCAGATAGATGAGGAGACGGTTCTCTCACTCGACCTAGTCGAGCGTACGGCAGAGGCACTATGTACGTGCGTAGTCGACGATGTCCACCTGAGCAACCGTTTCGGCGAGCTCCTCAAAGCACTAGCATCCAGTCTTCGAGCCCGCGTAATGCGAGCCGCTGCGAACGAACATTCCCAAAGCGGCAATATCACGCCCGGACAGACGCCCTCTCAACGCAATCATTTTCATGACGGACCCAGGTCGGATATCTCTTCCGCCGCAGCCATCAATCCCTATGAGCATCCTGCGGACAATGCAGGCACTGACCCCACGGTGACACCAAAGCCAGACTACAATATGCACAGCTCTTCGAACATCTCTACAGCGCCAGGGGACCCTTCTGGCTACCTGTCTATGCATCCAAATGACACTCTGGACCCAAGCTCTTTACATGAGGATCCTTTGATGAATTTTGCCGGCTTAGGCCATAATCAACTAGGTTGGTCGGGCGGACAGGATTTCTTCGACATGTTGGGGCCTTTGCTGGATGTTCAATATGAGCAGTATCGTTAGCCACCAACGGTTATACAAATACCGGCTGGGCGACTTTGGAGTCAGTTAAATCAGCCCTGTCAACAACCACGGCTATGAGGTTTTATGCCGCTGGCGCAATTCTCCAACTAAGACTACATGTTCTGGCATCATTGTACGTCGAGGCCGTTGACCACACAGCCTATGAAAACGTGAGGACTATTAACAACTAGTCTAGGGAGACGAGTTTCTCTTTCGCTACCAACTTCTTTAGGGAAGAATAGAGTCAGAAACAAATCTGAAAACATGAAGTTGGCACGGTTATAGGCAAGAAACTATGGCACCATTTTCCACTTCTATTGCCATCGAGAAACGAATTGACGCTTTGTCCTAGTACTTTCTTTTTGAATATCCTGCCGATTCGTGTCGAAAACACGTAGGATGTGCGCGCTCTCTTGATGACTTTCCAGAGTTGCCACTCCTATCAAGTTCGTCGATATTATCTAGATTCTGTTTGGAGGCTAATCTTGTCGAGGATAGTTACTGCAACCTGCACTCGTTTTGAACTATGGATGAACCATTATGATTGATTGATAAGAACCCGAAGACTCTATATGCCCTGTTCTGCAGACTATGATACCCACTCCTATCAAAATACATAGCGATTTGAAAATCAGATTTTAATAATCCTTGTTCCGTCCACTTTCGTCGGCAACTACGTGAAAGGCCATAACTGAACAGATTAGCTCTTCGTTCGCCTGAACTACCAAGTCTTAACCGTTCGGCCACGACCTTCAGCCCATTGTCGCAATTCAGCGTTGTCGCAGCAGGCCTAACTACCAGACTCAGTTCCATTTCACTTCTCAGATTATTTATATCCTAGAGGCAGGAAGCACATTATGCAGATATGAAGTTTTATTCGCCCAGGTAATTTTCCCTCAGGAGCTAGGAGAAATTGATCATGACTAGGCTTCTCCGCCGGTTTACTATCTCGCATTGTAGGTTTACTGTATTTTTGCTGACGAGATACTTTGCAGATAGGTGAAAGGGTATGCTTACAATCGGGCACGGGAGAGATATCCCGATCTTCGATAAATGAAGACGGCACTTTGTATGCACCTTCCAGCGCGCTCTGAGCGTTAGACGGATTGTTTGATATCATCGATGTGGTCAGATTCGCATCCCCTTTGATTTTGAAGCTTCGCCATAACCGTCGACATTGTCCACTCCCCCCCAAAGCCATGTTCCATTGCTCATCCGTCAACATCGTATTGAGCACTATCGTTGACTCCGCCGTTTTCCTGTAAAGTTAGATATCAAGTGTAACGTCATTAGTAGCATAGAGACTCGAACTACAAGGTGGTATGCACTCATGCGAAAAGAGCAAATCAGGGATTACCCCAGCCCTCGTTTCCGCTCCTGGTCTGCTTATCGATACAATAGTCCGAAAGCAGCTATCCGAGAAAGACGGGATTCCTAACCAGGAGCGTTCTCAAAACTGAAAGAAGAGGGCTGCGTTCGACGCGAGCGTTGACCAGGACACCAGTGACAATGACAGAACTGACAGTTGTGACATATGTTCCAAGATCCGCGAAGTGGAACAGGATATGACTCATATATGAACAATATCCAAACAATCATGAATTCAGACAGGGGAGATGTTGTTGGCGCAATGGAACCAAAACTTGTAATTCACTGTGAAGGCCACAAAAGGCCATAGAATATTAGTCACATTGATGCAAGAGAGAGGTCTTTATCTTTGTGTTAGTTTCATCTGAGTGGAAATTGAAGTGAAAGATGAGATTCAGAAATCACAAAGCAAGAACAAAGCTGAGATGGCTGATTGACACATCATCCACAGGACCATAGCACATGATAATCATTAAAATAAAAGGGGCGGATGAGGATGCATTTTTATCTCCTGCATACAGAGATTGGGGGCCAGACCGTTGTCCAAGTGGAACCCAGATACCTTTCGTATTCGTGTTCGGAAGATTAGCTGGTCGAGCCAACGACCAGATACCTGCTTGAACTCTATCACGATCAAGCTTCTGCTTCAAACCTTTTCTTTTCTTTTTTTGGGATATCAAATTAACATTCGCGCTTTTATGCCGATGAGACTCGCCACTGAAGATGCCGAGGCACTGGGGTTCATTTCTCAAGACAAACATTGAAAAATACTCCCAAAGAATATTCCACCGGAAGAGTAACAATGAGTATACGAGAAAGCAAGGAACTAAAGGTACAGCCAGCTATGATCAGATCATCACACTGTCTGCTTTTTTATATCCCTTTCCTCCGGATAGATACATGACAGAGCTCGAGAAGTGCGTCAGGCAACAACTCAACGGAGTTCTCCGTGATATTGTCATCGGCCCTTTATCACCGAATGCTTGATCGGCAACATATCGGCTTCCAGAAGGTCGGCTAACCCAAACCAAGTGGGCGTTATGCAAAATAATGCACAGGGAAAAAAGCTTGTTTCTTTGCATGCATTACTTAATTCCGGCTCGGGGCACGGACAAGTTCCCCTCTTGTGCTCCGACAAGCCCACTTTATCCCGGCTAGAAGACACGGACGGATTCCACGGAGGAACCTAGGCGGTACCTAGTGATAGCGGAGATTATGGTCTCGGACAGTGTACCCCTGAAGTACCTTTTACGGTAAGGTTGGTGACTACTTTTCGTCATCCTGACTAAAACCGTTTTCGCCTCTGTTAAAGTGGACGAGATGTGCAGAGCACCGATGAAGATTTTGTTGATAAACCCACCTTCTAGAACTTTTATTTATTAATCTCCGGGACTGGTTTTCTTTTACCTTTTCCTGTTTTTTTTTATTTTGAACTTCACGTTATATGTTTAACTGTCGGTCGTTATTATTCCAGTTTCCTAACTGATTCATTGAGACAACTTCACTGCCCCTTGAATACCGTTCCGCTTTCACGTTGCAATAAGCTTGGTCATTCGCTCTGCTGGATTGCTACTTCGATATTGTTTACATCCTGCCGCAATGGCAGAATCCTCCGGTGATGCTGAAAAAAAGGGTGCCATCGAGTCGCCGCAGCCCAAATCTATCCCTTTCTGGCGCCAGGTCTTTGACCAAGGCGCAGTGACCGATGAAGTCATCAACTACCCCTACGCCGGCTCTGGGACAGAAGACGACCCCTATGTAGTCCAATGGATCCCCAACGACCCTCGAAATCCGATGCAGTTCTCCAAGGTGAAGAAATGGTCGATAACCCTTGTTGTTTCAATCGCCACGCTCGCCGTCGCACTTATCTCGTCCGCGTATACCGGTGGTGCACAACAGATCATGCAGGAGTTCAAAGTGAGCAATGAAGTCTTTACACTGGGTGTTTCGTTATTCGTCTTGGGATTTGCAGTCGGCCCTCTGATCTGGGCTCCGATGAGTGAACTTTTCGGCCGCCAGTTCATCTTCGTTGGCACCTACTGCGCCCTGACTGCCTTCAATGGTGCTTGCGCTGGTGCCAAAAATATCGAGAGTTTGATTATATTCCGATTCTTCGCGGGATCCTTCGGAGCATCCCCTCTAACCAATGCTGGTGGGATTATTGCTGATATGTTCTCCGCTTCTGATCGTGGCTTCGCAATGGGTCTGTTCGCACTCTGCCCTTTCCTGGGTCCCGTTCTCGGTCCAATTATTGGCGGCTTCTTGGGCATGACAGAAGGGTGGAGGTGGGTTGAAGGATTTCTTGCCATTTTCTCGGGTGCCTTGTGGATATTAGGCTCATTCGTGGTCCCGGAAACATATGCTCCTGTTTTGCTTCGGAAAAGAGCAGACCGTCTTTCGAAATTGACCGGGAAGGTATACAGAAGCAAAACCGACATTGAACAAGGCAAGATAACCGTTAGTGAGGCTTTCTGGACCTCACTCCTGCGGCCCTGGATTTTGCTCTTTAGGGAGCCGATTGTGTTCCTTCTATCGACCTATATGGCCATTGTTTACGGAACCCTCTATATGCTTTTCGCCGCTTTCCCCATCGTTTACCAACAGTACCGCGGATGGAATGAGGGCGTGGGCGGCCTGTCTTTCCTTGGTGTCCTAGTTGGTATGCTCATCGCTATGGTCATAAATCTCGTCTTCAACACAAAATATCAAAAGGTTGCCGAGAAACATGGCGGATTCGCCCCTCCTGAGGCTCGACTACCCATCTGTATGATCGGTGGGATTGCTATTCCAATCGGGCTCTTTTGGTTCGCGTGGACAAACTACCCCTCGATACATTTCCTTGCCAGTATTGCCGCAGGTATTCCCTTCGGTCTTGGCATGGTTCTCGTCTTTCTCGGCGTGATGAATTACCTGATTGATGCGTACACGATCTACGCCGCTTCTGTACTCGCTGCAAACTCTGTTTTGCGATCTCTCTTTGGAGCTGCATTCCCCCTTTTCACTCGATACATGTACCAAGACCTTGGTATCCATTGGGCTTCGACAATACCTGCCTTCTTAGCGCTTGCCTGCGTTCCATTTCCGTTCATCTTCTATAAATACGGTGGTCCAATTCGGCGTCGCTGCAAGTTTGCGGCAGAGGCAGACGATTTTATGCGAAAATTGCAAGGTACTTCCAAGGAGGAGGAAGAAGGAGAAGAAAAGGAAGCCGAACCTGTATCACCGCCAGTAGATGGAATCACCCGCCAAGAGTCCAGTGAAACCGTCTCTGATAGCGAGCTTGAATTAAGTGGCCTCGGTGGACGGGCAAGGCGCCAGCGGGCGGACTCCTTTGCCTCGAGGGTTTCGCGCACGGGGAGCGAGTATGAAGGAAATCCCTACGACATCGATCGTGTTAATACGCGCCAGTCGGCGATAAGCACGAAGCTGCGGTCGCACAAGTCAAACACGTGATGGACATAACTGCAAGTTATGGCTCAAACAAACGCTGTTGTTTGGTTACGCAAAATCCGTTGGAAGCGCCCAGATGCCCTACCAACAAGATAGTTAATTTCCCTGGGAATTCCTCTGGCTTCGACTGCCTCAGTCCACTACCAGACCACTCCAGTAGTGGGAAAAGGCGGAGTCTACTTTCCAAAAGACATGCACGCATGCCCCATGTGGCCGGGGCGAAATATTTGGCTGGAATATTGTTATACTATCGGGGAGTCTTCTACGAAAGGTGACTATTTTCAGCGCATGATGTTCAAACGAGACATGTATATAACCGTGGATACCACTTGCATGCAAGGAGTACGGAGTATGTATATAACTTTTACCTGTGGCAAATATTGGTTTCTATGCAATAAAAAAAGACGTAGGCATGTTAATGACTTGTCTAGTCTCAAGTTTCTGGATTATTAGGTCATCAGTGGTAATACTCAATGAAATGGTTAAAGTTCAAGCGTCCTTCTGGGTCCGGAACCGATATCGAGCTTGCTCTTCGCACACATGGCACGGAAATAATGCTGTCATTCTGGCATGTATTAATGCTTCTCATGAATAGACAAGTTGATCACCGGTCTGATGCCTATCCAACGTATTCTCCTTCGCCTGTTGCATCTTCAACTGGACAAACGGTTCAAGATTCTCCTGTTCTCCATCACTCAATAACATCAGACGCTCATCCAAGCTGTGAAACTTCCCAAAATAGTTCTCATCAATAAAGCGCCAATAGATCTCGTAAAACCCGAAACTTGTCCGAGCTGCAAGACAAAACCAGAACAACCCATTCTCCATAGACTCCCGAATACGGCTTGACAAAGGCTTCTCTGGGTTAGAAACTGGCAGATGAGTATCCAACAACTCCTGCTCGCACTGGCTGAGGATTTCCAAAAAGAGAGGGAGAAAATTGGCCAGAAAATCATCCAGACCATATACCCATTCCTCTGGGGGGCTCAAAATCAACCACCAGGGGGAACAATGGGCAAATTCAACCGGTGCTGCGTAGCAGTATTCCCAGTCAATAACACTTTGGATGTTGAGATCGTTGTCAACAATCACATTCGAGGGACGGAAGTCATCGCAAAACAGTGGGAAAGGGCCCTTGTCATGTGGTGAGTGGGACTCTTGAGCAATCTTTCGAAGCAAACATCGTGCGATATATTTCTTTCTGCAGTCATCTTCATCAAGGACTGCATTGTTACGTTGCATTTTCAGGTGATGAAGATGATGCTCAGCAAGCATGATGAAATATTCAGAGGTGGTCGGAAATGGGCCTTTATGGAAGTCTTGGGGGGGGTAATTGGCAATCCTGACGAGCTCATTCATGTTGAATGTTACTGCTCGCTTGGTGATTGACCAGGGCGCCTCTGGAGTGTCTTTCCCTACAACCCCTATGTATGGGAACTTGTATTCGGACAGCGCTAGAAGTACCCGAGCCATTTCGCGATATGCCTTGCAAAGAATAGGACTAAACATATCCAGTCCCATGTTCAAAACGACAGTCTGCTTTTTATCCGTTACAGGTGCTTGAATATGCTCGGTCAACAGTTTGCCTTCAATGAACTCCATCACCATGTAAGGCCCTACTTCGCACACCCCTGCACCAAACACCCTGGGAATGGGAATAGGAATTCGCGGTTGTTGATTGAGTGGCAATGTAGCTCATAATTGCAAGCTCATCGGTGACTTTTTCTTTGCGAAGGAAAGATCTCCCAAGTACGCTGAAACGCACGACAACATCAGGACCGCTGGTGAATTTGACCCTGAAGCATTCGTTGTAGGCGCCGTTTGAGAGACTTTTAACCTCTACGGCAGTTCGTTTGCAATGTAACAATGCCAATTTCCTTGCGAGTTGCTCCGGTCCGATCTCGTTGAGGCTGCGCTTCCAGAGGATGAAGACAGTTTCGTGTTTCCTGCATGCGAGATCGTCGAAATTCATGATGCTATGCTATCACGAGCTAGGTAGCTTTGTATAGAGAGCAAAGATACGGCGGGGAAAGGATCGAAGTTCTATTCGGGTTGAAGACGGCTGGATGATTGAGGAGCTGGTATCAAAAGCGTGGGAAGAAGGAAGGGAAACCAAACAGATTTCGAGAGGAGATTTACTGTGAGCCCAAGCCCAAGTTTCTTTGAAACAAGACGGACTTCGCCAACAACAACACGTTCACCACAGCCACCTACCTCACTTATTATTCGATCCGCGCATTTAATAAACTAAATACACAGTGATTTAGCTATCTATGGACTGAGCGTGTGTGATGTATACGATTGATTCCTAAGTGCTCAGATACCAGAACCGGGAGCACCCCTGTCACTAATAATATCCCAGATAAGTCAGCGTCTGGACTGAACGTCAATCAGCCTAGGCGCCGAGGCCGTTGGTTAACAGATAGTTACCCTTGACTTGCGCATTCAAGTTCTTTTTCACCTGCGTTATCATATAAATTGTACCTAGGGGGCTATTGTCTAATCGCCAACCTTCAGACGTTGCTGTGTGCTTGAACTATGTACTGAGAGTTACATCCTCCCAGGTTTCGCCTCGTTATTCTTTGTTTTTTTTTATCTATCTTACGGGAGTACTCAATAATCATCCACATATATTCGGTGGATATGTCATCGGCGGGGCAAGGAGTGTCAGATTCTCTCAAAGAAGTGCTTTCCCGCTTTTTGCTCCCTGCGAATCTGGGAAGACCACCACCAAAAGTGGCTAAAGATGGGACCAGGTATTTAGCACCCAAGGAGAGGGTTGATGGATTTCCGCACGCGTTGGACGGGGGAGCAAACGCCGCGTAAGCTACAACCACCTGCCTATATATGTGATAATACCTAGTTAGCTGTTACCTCGAGGTAACAACAAGCTTCAATTTCGGCCTTAAATGCCTCGGAATTGTCGACTGGCGGCAAGTCTACAGACGACCCTTAACGACTGAGCGTGAATTCACCATGATGCGAATCATGGATGCCATCACTGACAAGCCGAAGTGGCCATCCAAGGTAACAGAGGTTGGATGGACAGTATGGGCTCATTGGTTTTCCGAGATTGAAAACAACGAGGATCTGGACGTTTCAAAAAAGATGCTAGCTAATCTAGACCAGGAAATGCTATACAAGGCAGAAGTATTTGAGGAGACGGGCTTTGTATCGGCATATGACGGGGGCATTATTAAGTCGGATAAGGCGGTACCAGAACCAACCAGGTTGGCGTTACGCAGTGCAGCTGCGCGACTGGAGGACGTTTCAGAGTCCGAAAAGGATTGGCATCCAGGGTCAGACGGGCAGGTACTGGATTTGGTGCACCCGTCGCTGTTCCCGCTGGTGTACGGATTGACCCGTGTCGTTACGGATGGCGAGCTGTCTATCGACGAAGGGCTCGCAAGATGCGGGGATGGTGAGACGCTTCCATACTTGAAGAGGGAGTCTGGACACAGACGTTCAAAACATCGGAACCACAGCGAAAGGAGATGCAACCAATATAGCCACGATTTTCAATGGTTGCCTTGCGAAGTGAAGTTTAGACCTACAACAGAAGCGAGCAACAGTAAAGGAAGCTTCCGCTGTGAGATTACCAGCTATATTAACAACCTACACCCCCATGATCACCGGGAGCTATACAGTGTTATAGAGGAAATCATCACATGGACTATTCCTCTGTGGAATGCGACTCTATCTTCTGTGGACTGGCGACTGGCCGAGGAGTCTATACGCATTAAATTTGAGGATGTAATATATGCAATAGACATTGAAAAGATTCCGGAAGAACTACGTCCAATGCAACGTCACGGGGAGACTGAGGATGAGTTTGAAGACAGAAAAGAAGAATGGGAACATGCGCTCCAGGTGGCCAGCATCATTAAGCCCGAGCCAGGAGAGTTTAAACCTCCTAAAAATTGCTATCACTCCGAGAACGGGGGCGACGACGTGCCCTTTGCGGTTGACTTGCAAAAGCGCTATGCAGAACAAGGTATCCAGGTTATAGTCAAACTGGCGAACATTCACCTCACCCCCGATAAACCGCAATATCCTGGAGGGACATGGCATATTGAGGGTCAACTGGTACGTGCTCCCTAAGATTCACTTGCCTTTTTTAATACCTTGGTCCCCCAAACGGGTACATTTGCCTGGCGGTCGGGTTTGCCATACAAACAGTCTTGGAAGCTCCCAACTGAATATGAGAGTTCTTCCTATTCGACCCCACTCCCAGTTGGACGCCATAGTTGTATGACCCTACTTTACCTCTAACTATGAATTTTGCTGTAGAATGAACGTATCTGCGCCACGGCTCTCTACTATTATGATAGCTTCAACATTACCGAATCCCGCCTCGCTTTCCGCCAGCATTTTAGCGGAGATGATACCTATGATATTGGCTATGAGCAAAACCACTATGAATGGTTAAACGTTATCTTCGGTGTTGAAAATCAGGAATCAACCGTGCAGGACGTGGGGGCAGTCAACTGCAAAGAAGGCCGCCTTCTTACATTCCCCAATATTTTCCAGCATCGTGTGCAGCCCTTCCAGCTTGAAGATCGAACGAAGCCAGGTCACAGAAAGATTCTCGCGCTGTTCCTCGTCGACCCGGGTGTGAGGGTGTTGTCGACCGCCAGCGTGCCCGTGCAGAGGCGGGACTGGTGGCAGCGTATGTGGCGAACGGACGGCTTGATGGACAAGTTGCCGCCTGAACTGCAACTCATGGTGATGGAGCGCATGACAGGCGGCTTTCCAATCAGCATGGAAGAAGCAAAGGAAATCAGAGAACGGCTGATGGCGGAGAGAAAGGTCTTTATACGCGAAAACGAGGTTGAGTGGAAACGGGACGTGATTTCTTTATGCGAGCATTGAGTCGGATTAAAGGGGAAATACTGGTCAATCTTGACCGGAGTCTACAGTAGAAGGGCGCTCGGCCAAGAACACTCTGTATACATACACGTATGAAGTATATAGTGAAAAGTAGAAGACAGAGAAGACGGGCCTGCTATGATACCGGTAGATAGAGCAGCGGATAAAAATAGTGCCGGTGGAAAATACTGGGACCGGGTAACTTCTAACTACCTCCGCTTGATACCGTGATGTCCTCTGAGAGACATTCCTCTAACAAGTACTAATCTTTGCCGGCGGATAATATTGCGTTCGCTACATGAAACAGAAAGTAGCGGAGCGCTGGAAAGAAGGAAAAGAAAAAAGAATATAGTCAAATGTCTGACTCGCCCAACAAAAGCGATGTGGGGAGCACCGTGGCCCCGTACCCAGACGGCATAAGGCTCCCTGTATAATACTAGTACTCCTTGCTTCTTTTCTCTTTACCATCGTTTTCTGTTCGTAGTGGGGATAAAGCAGACGCGACGATTCACGATTACTCCGACGCATATTGGGATGAAAATGGTGTAATAGGCCATCAGATGTACCAAATCGAAGCCAATTTCTATCCCGAAGAGACACATCGTTTTGACTCCGCCACCGGCAACGTTGCATGCTGGCCTTCGACAGGGGGGATCTGGGTGAGCTCTCTTCACCCGGTTGAAGTACAGTATCTCAGTATCGACCGCTTCAGCGTCGTTGAGCGTTCGTCTGAACAGGAAGAAGAAGACCGGTTTTGCCAGATGCTCCGCATATTTGGCGCTTCGTGGTGGGATTTGTCGCCTGATAGAATCACTTACGACTTTCCGACGGCCTTACCCCGGCCCATCAAACCGCTTATTGAGATCAAACGCAAGACGTGCGTGAAGGAGGACGGATATTTGATACTTGACACATTTGACAGAGCTGTGCCGCTACCTGATCGGCTTATGGGGGAGCTGCGGTTGACGTTGAATATGAAGGAGCGTTGTGATGTCCTCAACAAATGGGGTGCCGTATTCTGCGAGGATACGGGGTGTGCTTCGTTCAAAAATCAACCAGAAGAAATTCACAAACCAGGATGGAAACCTGATATGTCTTTGTGGTCTTTAGTTATGTCTTACTACAATGCCCTAGCAGTGTACGCAAATTAATTGATTTTGTTGTTATTTAACTGTAACAGATATATCTTAGGCTTCTAGTCAGCTGAAATATGTTGTCTATGAGCTGTCCCACTTGTCTACCACAATAGAAATAAATCGCCATCTGATAGCCTAATCGTAGTCATAGAGCTGCTTCTGTGGCTCAACGTCTCCCCGCATAATGTATTTCTTGAAGTACCAAGGCAGCATTGCACGATAATGAGCCGCATGCTTCCTAGTCGGAACGGAGAAGACCTGGTCCAATTCTTCGAGAGACAGCGCCTTAGTCTCTGGGAGGCAGAAGTAGCAAAAAGTCCAACCGAAAACGTTCCACGCTGCGTACCAGCCGAAGGCACCCTGAGAAGTAAAGTTCTTTACCAGCGCAGGCCATGTGAGTGAGATGATAAAGTTGAAGAACCAGGTGGTCGCGGTCGCGAAGGACATGCCAATGTCACGGACATATAGTGGCTGAAGAAATGTTAGTCATGTCCCGCATGAGTAAGTCATTGAGAGAGGGGGTACTTACGAAAGCTTCAGCGGAGTACGTAAATGGCACAGGGCCCTCGCCAGGAGAATATACAATCATAAATAGGTATATACCCGTTGCCACGCACGCCGTCCTTGCTGTCATCATTGTCTCCTGCGGAATATAGAACGAGAAACCAGTGAACAATAAGAAGAGAGCCATGAGAGGGAAGGTCGTCAAAAGAAGGTTACGGCGGCCAAAGGTGTCAATCGTATAGACTGCCGGAATAGCGAAGAGGAAATTGGTGATACCACAACCGAGCGAGGTTACAAGAGCAATGCGGCGAGGAAACCCTGCCTCACGGAACATGGAGGAAGAATAGTACATGATGGCGTTAACACCGCAGAACTACGCGTTGTAGACCGGGTTAGCTTATCTTCTCGACCAAAAAAGAAAGAATTGAGATGTATATAAAGGATAGAAGCATACCTGTTGCATGAACATGACGAAAAAGGACGATTGAGCAGCCCGACGGTTACGGGGTACGGTAAACATCTCAGACCAAAGATTTTTGCCCTCACGCATCTTATCCTCAATTACTAAAGCGGAATGAATGTAATACAAATCCCTGGCGGCTTGAAGTCTTGACGGGCGCAGTTGGCAGAGTGCGTGATAGGCCCGATCATATCGATTACGAATCATGTACCATCGAGGGGATTCAGGGCAGAAATACACCTGTGCGCAGACGAACATGGGCCTACCGCGAAAACAGACGGTTAGGATTAAGCTCCTGCAATGGGAAGAGGGAACACTTACGGGATTGCCGTTGAACCGATCATTAATCTCCAGTTAAGACCTCTCATATTGGGACGGTCAGGTACATCCATGAAGGCAACAGAAGCGATGAAACCAAGCATGATTCCGAACGCTGTCCACATCTGCCACATCATGACCAAAGCGCCACGGATGTTGGCGGGTGAGCATTCGGCTCCATAAACAGGGGTGGTGGTTGACTTCGCGCCAACAGCAAAGCCTAAAAGGAAACGACCAAGCATAAGATTCCACCAGGTATGTGCGGCGCACATCCAGAAGGTAGCGGCAAACGAGATAAAGCAGCAGATAAAGATACAACCGCGACGACCAAAGTATCGGTTCAGTGGTGCAGTGGTCCAGCAGCCAATAACGGCTGCGCAGATATAGGGAGCTCCGTTGAGCATGCCCTGTAGCCATTCATTCGTGACTCCGAATTCCTCGAAGTAAAACCTATCGCATAATAGAGAAAAAGTCAGATATAGCGGAGATGTCAGGAAGGATGCGACTTACTCCTGAGCGCCATTGACAGCTGTTTGATCCATACCTTGCACAATGGCAGATCCGGCGCAGAGAACTATTGGGAGCAGTCAGCCTATGGTGTGCGTATCCAACCACACAAGGCCGAGACTTACTAGTCATGAAGTACATCATCCATGGCTGACTCCATTTATGAGTTTTTTCACGTCGAATAAGTTCCCTGTCCTCCTCGGTCAACATATCGATGGATTCAAATTCCCTGGGGTTCTGCGCGATGAGAGCACCCTTCTTCAGGTCGTCCACGATATGTGTCAACCCTTTGTCCTCGGCGAACTGTTCAACATCGTTGAACAATTCCTCCCTCGATAAACCCGCCAGAGGATTCTTCAGCTTGGTGTGCTTCTCATCCCTGACCCTCAGATGTTCGTCTATCAGCTCTTGAGGTTGGATACCGAAGTTGTCCTTTTTCTCAGAGATGGACGAATTCGAGCTCCGGCTGGTCTCCTTGTTTGTGACCTCAGCGGCCTGCTGGCCAGCCTCGGGGTTCTGCATGTTCTAGAAATGACGTTGAATGACCCGAGTCCGGGGAAAAACCAAGCTTGGCACGAAGCCAGAAGGAGAGGAGAAAGTAGAAAATGCCTAGAGTAAGATTTTCTCCAGAGCGACGATGTTGAAAAAAAGTGGACTGGAACCTGGGGGAGGAGAGGGACCGTATTTAAACACCCCGCCCGGCTGTCAAGAAGAAGGTCCCCTTGGCAGGCGGACGGGGCGGACGGACAATGAGGGATTTGAATTGGCAGCAACGCACGGCATTCTCTCCACATGCTCTTCCTTTGGGCAGCTCGAACGCCGAGTCTTAATTGATTCCAGCGCTTCACCGGGGAGCAAAGGGAGGGAAAATCAGGCGAAGAGCAGACGATGAGTGGACAGAAGAAATGCGGAGGGTGTCAGCGGCTCCACAAAACAGTCCTGTCACTCCACATCGAAGGAGAGGTTTTGCCATCCCAAGACTCTCCGCATGGGCGAATAAAGGGGGATTTTCATGACAGGAGAGAGTCAGGCCAAGAGGAAGGTCGGTGGACTCCACTCTTTTGCCTGTTTCCCGAAAAATCGCGCTGCTTGGGTTGGCTGATGACAAGAGCAGAGGATTCGGCGAAGTCTGCGCATCTCCATACCAAGATGTCCTATCGACATCGATCGGCAGCTTGGTTTTCCAGAACAACAAAGAAATGTCTCGTTTTTCTTTTCTGCTTCTCGGCACATACGCAGGACCCGGGGTAAATACCCCGGACGTACCAGCTTTGCCAACAGCGTTTCTTTCTTTGTGGCAGCCTTGCAAGCACGTCGGCCAAAATCGCCACGTCCACAAGCGAGGCAACTGTGATGGTGGGAAAAGATGGGGCCGGCTGTTGGACAGAAAAGCAGGTTTCTTTCTCGGCAGCAGTAGTGCTAGTGTCCGAGTAAGCCTAGATAGAAAGCATGAAGGAGCGAAGGCACTTTTTTTGAAATAATGCTTGATCGATCAATTATGGGTCCACGATCGACTCCATGAAAAACATGCATTGGGCTGCCATGCGCTTTTTATGTGCTTGTTTCGCGTGAGTGATATGAACGGAAATGAAAACTGAAGAAAAATGATGCTATAAGGCAAAATCATGGCGATGGACCATCACCAAAATTGAGAATTTTTAAAATATTTTTATATCACATGATAGAGAATGAATCAAGCTGTTGAAAACTAATTTTTATTTATTTTTAACTATTTTTGTTGATTTTATATTGCAGTTGCAAGATTTCTGATTATTATTATTATTATTATTAATCAAGTTTAACGTCCATATTCAGCCTTAGGCTATGACAGACACCGGTAAATTAGGCATTCAGAGGGCTTATAGAGGCCTAGGCCTCTATAAGCCTGTCTTAATCACCTC
>PDNB01000206.1:0-51953 GCA_002573585.1 Helicocarpus griseus UAMH5409
TTATAAAACAAGGATGAATCTCCTTGGTATATATAGGCCCTGAGGTTAGAATTGGCACTTGTACATAAGTAGTTTAGCTTGAGCCCTCATAGCCACTAGGCTGAAAAGGGAATGGAACAAATAATAATAATAATAATAATAGTATCAATAGAACCAATCACACACCTCTAACAGGTTTGATCTTATCAGATCTTGCTTACCTATGCAGATCCCATCAATCTTTCCCCTCCTTCCCTCCCCCTCAATTGACTTTCTTCCTGGAGAATGTAGATTACTACCCTGCTCGATCTTACAGCAATATAACAGTTGCCAACGTCTGTTACAATGGCTTCGACACAGCGGACAACACCCTTCCTACCGGCCTATAAAACCGCTTTCCTTGAATCTTGCCTGTCCGCCAATGTTCTAAAGTTTGGTACTTTTACTCTTAAATCCGGCCGACGTATGTACTTTTCCCCCCTTCCCTACGTTTATATCCAAACGCGCTTATGATTGCTGATATCCGTATCTAGAGTCGCCCTATTTTTTTAATGCCGGGCTATTCCATACTTCATCACTCCTATCAGCCATCTCCACTGCCTATGCCAACACCATCATCTCCTTCCTTACCTCCAACCCTTCCGTTCCCAAACCCGATGTGATTTTCGGGTAAGCGCATCACCCCCCTCGCGTACTTTGCGCACCCAGGACAACACTAACTGGGGAATCTGAAGTCCGGCTTACAAGGGAATTCCCCTTGCGTGTGCGACTTTACTTGAACTACACCGCATTGACCCCGAAACCTGGTCATCCGTCTCTTACAGCTACAACCGCAAAGAAGCCAAAGACCATGGGGAAGGTGGAAATATCGTGGGTGCTCCGCTAAAAGGGAAGAATGTATTAGTTATTGATGACGTGATTACGGCTGGTACCGCGATGCGAGAGACTTTGAAGCTAGTGGACAAGGAAGGAGGGAAGGTAGTGGGCTTTGTAGTCGCGCTCGATCGACAGGAGAAAATGCCAGCGACAAAAGAGGATGAAAGTGACGAAGACCCCCGAATGAGCGCTATGGGTCAGATTAAGCAAGAATTTGGCGTTCCCACGGCGAGCATTGTCACGCTAGAGGATCTGATCAGGTTAGTGGAAGCTCAGGGGAACAAGGTGGATATGGAGAGGTTGGAGGAATACAGAAGAAAATATCGAGCGAGTGATTGAGGATTAAGCCTACGATTGCCATATGGCTCGTCGATATTAGAATACTTCCATCGTTCATTTTGTCCCGTTGTTTAATGGCACGCCTCACCAGGAAGAATCCCGGTCATCAAAAAGCGTAAAAAGCCAACACTGGTTAACAGCTTTTGCAATATGGGGTCGGTCTAGTCGACTAACTATATAAATTCAACACAATGCATGCAGTACAGCGCTAGGTAGCAATGAAAACAACCTTCGATCCTGGGAATATTCAACTACTGATGATACTCAATGGATGGGCTCTTCATCGTCTGGATATCTGATCCAAAATTTGCCATCACCCATATCACTTTGGCAGGTGGCATAATTTCCTTCATCGTGGCGGGAACGTTTTGTGTTACCAACAGTTGGTCAATTAACAGTTGGTCAATTATCGAACCTTGGGGGAATGAGCCTGATATACCGTTGCCCCTTTTGATTGGACACAGTGCCGAAACCACACCTGCTGCTGTCTTTTCGCAAGCCTGGGGCTTGCCTAAGGCTTTGGGACCAGGCATTCATCTCCAATAATAAGACTTATTTGATCGAAATCGTTTGAGATACTGAATCCACATAGATATCTGCAGCCATGCCTCGCCCAGACCTATCTATACGCCATGAGTTGAATTTAGACCACTAGGTCAAAGGGAACATTTCTTGAGGATTATGGGTTTTGGACGTTGTCTACACCATAGCCCTGGTTGTTATCTATGGCAACATTACACTACACTAAAAGGAATGATCTATGAAGACATGCCACCTCTGACTTGCACGACATCGTACGCCTGACCACCCTCTCATCGTGATAAGTTTTGCCTGCCATCTCTGTTTACGAAAACGGGTCACGAGATAAAGCTGACACTGAATAGTAGAAGTACAGAGAAGCCATCACCGTTTATATCCGGAATTTTTGCCTATTGAGGTTATGTCCATAACGGAAAGAGAATATATTTTTGCACAATCTCAAGTTCAAGATAGATGAAATAGACTAGAAAGACTATTTTCAAATATTGAAGAATTGCACATGAGGGACATAAAAGATGTCAGAAAGAACAATCAGATCATAATATAATATCCGTGGCAACAAGTTTGATCTGAAAGAGCTACAGAGAGAGCTGGCACGGAACATAACAGATTTTTCTTTCTTTCTTTCCCTTCAAACCCCCCTCGTTTGACAGTTTGCTGACTGGGAAAGTGAAATCTTACTGACCCACTCAAATACTAGATATCACAGCGCCACGTGGGGTTACTGCATCAACTTCAAAATGATTTTGCCTTCTCTTCGCCCAAGCATCATGTCGAATTGTCGACAATTACAGAGGCTTCGTTTTTGGGGATTTCAAGAAGTATTCCGGGATTATATTATGCTGGAAGATATCGAAATGTGGCTTACAATTAAAACCGATATTACAGAGACTGCTTTTGGATTATCGCCATATATAACCAGGCGAGCCCTTCTCTCGAGCGCGTTGGACTTTGATATCGCGACGCCGTACCGCCGTACGAATCGTTTAGTTGGACGTCTGTTCTGATGGACCTCCCAACTGCCCTCTCAAAACTAGGATTTGAAATCTTTTCTTTGAAGATATTCTGACGGATATATCTCAGGAAATCCCAATAAACATCCTTCTTTGTGTATTTGGAGTACTGTGTTTACTCTTGTTTCAACAACCTCTTCAGAGGAGTTTGTAGGGGAAACCCCCCTTGAAACGCATGCTACAAACAGAACGAACGAGAATTTCGACTAGTTATTTCACGCAACGACAGCACCCTTCGCTCTCGGGTGACGACTATTTAGCGATGCTAAGCCCAGATACTCCAATCTAACCGTGGAAACGTCTCCATAATGGCCGCACTCCTTGCTGCTGGAGAAAGGAGCTAATGTGCAGCATTACTTCAGTATGCAGCATCCACTGGGAGCATTGAGACCGCGGGCTTTTTCGCCCATTAATGAGTAGATGTCGACGCGGTACCCGGCAAAACAAATGCAAATATTTTACTAAAGATTACAGCGGGTAACAGATCATCCCGAAATTATCCCAAAAGTGGGTGTTTGGATATTGCATGCGGCCATCTTCATCTGACAGAATTTGCACTGTCGACCTCGTCAATCAACTGTTTTCCAAGAGCGCGGATATCAATGCAGCGGCAGGAGCCTCCCGCAAGGCTGCGCTTCGTAAGGTCTGTCTCCGACGGAATTAAAAAGGTCGCGCTGCAGGTATAATTCTCCCAGTGCCGTCAACGCCATTCGGACATTTGCATCATGGTATGCAATGGACAGGAATCATTCAGATGTTGCCGGACGTCTTCTACGTAGTGGTGTTGACGCTAATGCTGAGTCTACCTTGGCATCTATCAATCCAGAACTACAAATCGTCGTGGCTGAAGGCGAGTTTCAACTTGTCATGCTGTTGCTTAAAGCCGCGGCTCATATCTCCACTGGAAGCTGGATTATGTTTTTGAAACTATAGCCGTTGAATAGGCGACTAAATATGGAAGATTTGTATCTTAGGTCTTTTGCTACGTCATCACTCAGATAATAAGGGCAATGCAACAAAGCTGTAGAGAGAATATTAGTATGTAATTGTGAGGATCCTCGGGGAATTAGAAAGGGCTTGGAGCTTACAGAGCGTAAACAAAGGATGAACGTGGTTTGCGGTTCTACTGTAGCTAATCAGGTATCTCGACATTTGATCAAATAGTATAACTACACTAATTCTTCTGGACATCAGGCTGTTCTATCCGGATGACTGGAGACCTTTTCCGCAACAACCTTCGGCGGACAGTTACCGGCGACTTAACCAGCGGGCCATGTCAGTCTGTGGGACATGGCGGTGCAACGCAAAGCCCCGCGTCATATACATCAAGATCTCAAGAGTTCATTATTTGGATTGGAACAATAATTTGTAAATCTCCACTTCATCGATGGAAAAGAAAGACAATCCCATCCACAGACGATGGTATTAATAACGAGACGATGCCCCATTCTCCAGCCAGCCATTTAGATTGGAACCCGGGGTTCCGTTATCCGCCCTATCCGTAATTAGCGGGATACCAGCGATCTTGTCCGATCGCATCTCGCCAAGGTCAAATCCTCCTTTCCTTTCTTCAAGCCAAAGCGCTATCCATTCAGAGCTGACTACGGGCTGCTCCCGAGATCAGTAGAGCTAAACAATGAGCAAGTCAGCGGACTTCGTGTATTAACAAATGTCCGAATAGAGAACTATCATGTGGCCCTGGTCAGATAAAGGGCGGGCTGGCGGGCTGCAGCTATGCTTTCTACATATCCAGTCGGAGTACGCGTGTTCAGGGATAAGCACTAGCCGGGAATATCAAGCTGCGACTGGCGGTGCTACTCATTAAACCTCCGTTTTTGGCCAGGGATGCTGACCAGCGGTCCGAAACAAAGAAATCTTTGCTCAAATTATTCTAACTATAGGATGGTCGGCTCGCAACGTATATTATGGTTGAAACGCATATGCTTTCCTGAGGACCCCGTACATACTGTGCATCATCCGTTAAATCCAATGCTAACATGGACTTCTTCGCGCTGACTCTGACGTCTTTAGCGCTTTGTGCGATTACCGCTGCTTCAACTCCATCATATGACGCGAAACCCCAGACTCCCACAGTGACCATCGACTCCGGGGTTGTCGCTGGGACAGTCACTCGCCTCCCCTCTTCTGAAACTACCGTCAATAAGTTCCTCGGAATTCCCTTTGGTGCGCCTCCCGTTCGCTTTACGCCCCCAAAACCCGTCGCGCCATGGGACTCCGTCTATGACGCTTCAGATTACAAGCCGGCCTGCATCCAGCAATTCAGTTATCCTGAAGAAGCCCGTAAGCGAGCGATTGAGTGGTATAACACTCCCGGTCCACCGGCTGGGGAGAGCGAGGACTGTCTGAATCTCAACGTCTTTGCTCCAGCTTCTGGATCCGGAAGCCCGAAGGCAGTGCTTTTCTGGGTATATGGAGGGGGTTACACCTCTGGAACTGGGTCCCTGCCTCTTTATGATGGCTCCAGCTTCGCTGCCAACCAGGATATTGTAGTCGTCACGTTTAACTATCGAACAAACGTGTTCGGATTCCCTGGGTCTTCGGAGCTACCACCAAAGGAATGGAATTTGGGGTAAGTTCCTCGTGCGTCTTCAAAAAGGGGCAAATCTCTGACTATAATTTATAGACTTTTGGACCAACGCCTGGCTCTTGACTGGGTACAACGTAACATTGCTGCCTTCGGTGGCGACCCAAAAATGGTGACAATAGTCGGAGAAAGTGCAGGTGCAGGAAGCGTTGATGGCCTTATTACTTCTCCGCCAGATCCTCTTCCGTTCCGCGCGGCAATTTTTCAGTCTAACGACGGCTCAGTACCGATTATCCCTAGCGATCCCGCTACTTCTTGGAAAAAACTATTAGAAACCACGAAGTGCGCCTCAGATAAAGCCCTTGACTGTATTCGAGCAATCTCTGCGTTGGAGTTAAAAGAAATTGTCGAACGGCAGCAACTCCAGTTCGGGCCGGTACCTGATGGTGGCGCAACATGGGCAGACTCACCGCGCAAAGACCGTCTTAACTCGACTGACCAGCAATCGCGCATTGCACGTGTACCAGTGTTGGTAGGTAGCAATGCTGATGAAGCTCGTGTCATTGTATATGGCCAGAACGACACTGCAGCATTCCTCGGCAACTACATTTCTGAAGAAGCAGCGAAAGTCTTAATAAACGCATACCCTATCGGTACTCCAGGCATTTCCAGCGAATTTGAACGCCTTGCCGCCATTGTTACCGATTTTGCGTTCCAGTGCTTGGTGAAATTACTTGCTGAGGAGAGCACTACAGTGGGGATCGATGCCTGGCGTTATTATTTCAACGCGAGTTTCCCGAATACGGAACTATTTGCGGAAAGTGGAGTGTACCACTTCTCGGAAATTCAGCACGTATTTGGAACGTATCCACGGAAAGGCGCAACGAAATTCGAGGTGGAGGTAAGCAAGGGAATGCAAGATGCCTGGGCAAATTTTGCGAAGAACCCAAGCAATGGTCCCGGGTGGGAGAAGGTCCCTCAACTAGGTGTACTTGGAGGTGGCGCGAGGGTTGGGGCTGATGATACCGGCAGGGTCGTGTTGGAAGCCATAGAGACCGAGTCTGTTGACGAGAAATGCGTTTTGTATCAACAATTATACGATATCGCAAGTGGCATGTGATACGTCGTATAATAAGGAGTAAGGCGCTAGCTAGAGTTGTGCTTTCGTCGTTATATGTATAAATCATTGACATCCTGCTGGAATATGCATTCTCGTCGGCTTGATCACTTCCTTCGTCTTCAGCGCAAAAGCGTTACCGCTTCAGCCATTCATGTTTTACCAAATCAGCTGCCGACGAACGACGTTCTGGATCAATTGCAAGCATGCCTCTAATAAAATTAATAAATAAAGGGACATCGGCCTCTGGCATATCATCCGGCTTCGAAAAAGGCTTTTTGGGTCCATTAAGGAGATTTTCAAGCGTCGTAGGTTTCAGCTTCGGAATCCTTCGCAGATCTCCTAAGCTCAATTGCTTTAGTAATGATGACTGGCGTTCGTGTGCCTAGAACATCTATAAACACGTACCATTTTCGTCAAAGAAATCTGCGGTACGAGTTCCTCTTTCAAGAAGTTCCGGCGGAAACGGGCCAAATACCTCGATTATCTTCGCGAGCCGATCATCATCAACTGTCCAGGTCCCATCCTTGGAGGCTTCTCCAAGAAAAAGGACTATTCCCTGAACAAACTCCACGATCTATTGATCGGAAATGCATTTTGTTATTAATAGCAGTACACTCTACTCATGAGCGGGAAATACTAACGAGACATCCCAGAGTCCATATATCAACTCCTGTGTCCCAAGGAGCTCCTATTATCACCTCGGGTGCTCTCAAAGACACCGGTTGAATCTGATATGTCTGATTCTTCCCTCTCCATTTTGCTTTCCACAAAATTAGCTTAGCAGCTTATGCTTGCCAGGCCAGGCGAAACGGCTTTGTCTCCTTACCTGCACCAAAATCAATTATTTTCAAGCAGGGCGCCTCCATCTCGGCAATTAAGGGCGTCTCAATAACCTCGCGAAGTGGAAATGTTTCGCCAGATTTAGTATCTGTGCGTGGAGAAACTTCGGACAAATGTTTTGAAATAGCGGTGTTTGGGTCTTTCAACTCCAAAAGTACATTTTTGGGATGTATGTCTACGTTTGACGAAGTGTCAGTTGATATCGGTTATATTCCATTGATCGCCTTACCAGTATGGACAATATTGCACTCTCTGTGGAGGAAGTCAAGTCCAAGCAAAAGCTGCCGTGCAATTGTTTTAACAACTTGAACAGGTAGCCTTCCATCTTCGTACTTGGAACATTGAAAATAGAGATGATGTCCCAGAACATCGAATACAAAGAACGTATGCCCTCCGTTCGGCCCCACATGGTTGAACCTCCGTAAGATTTGCAGAATAAAATGGCGACCTTCATGATTGCTGCTTGCGGAGATATCTGAGATTTTGGAGAGAATATCCCGTTCAGACTTTCCATAGCGATCAGCTCTAAGCGCCTTAATAGCTACAAATCTCTGATGCCTGGGTTATGCGTTAGTTCCATTCGCGCAAGATGGAAAATGATGCTTACTTGAAATCTCTAGCCAGCCAGACAGTGGAATACTGTCCATAACCAAGTTTTCGCAGAACCTCATATCTTCCTGCATCAAATGTATCACCAAGAGAGATGGGATGGAAACCACCTTCACCGTATAGGCTCGGTTCTTCGTTTACTAGATGAGGAATTGTGCTTGAGAACGTCCGCCGTGGACCAGGATGGGGCAGCTTCGATAGTTGTAGACGAGCTCTATTGCCCAGTATTCTTACCCGATTCATTGTCTTTCAAGAAGCCTGGTCGCAAAGCCGCAGTGGTTTTCGACGAGTTATTCAGGTCATTATCTTTATCTGGTGCTGGGGTTTCGGTAGTTAACTTTGTCAGCGCACGTCATGAACCTGAAAAGACTTTGCTCTTTGGAACAAAATTTTTTGGTCACATTCCAGATGGACTTGGTAATTGATCAGTGCCCTTTCACACGTACCTCGTAGCACGGACTACTCTTGTGGTCAAACGCATAGGACAGGAGCCAATTCTCTTCACGGTAAGAACGATGTTTTCAGAAACGTGGTTGTTCCGAATCTATTCTTAGCAGCAATTTCCTTGGCCTACTTTTATCCCAACGTGACGTCAAGCACAAGAAGCGAAAATCTGGGGAAGCGGGGCTCCAAGGGGGCCAATGATCAGGAGCAGTGTAGCCAGTGTCGGCATTATTGAATGATTCATGCTTAATGGCGATGATAACTTGAACGACAGAATGACTTCGGCAGCAGAATCTCCCGTGTTTACGGCTATATTCGTCAGATCTGTACCTAGGAGGTAAGTACAGTATTTACCTCACAAAATCAAGATATTGACACGGGCCGTCATCTACATACATAGGTAAATACGGATTCCAATGTGACACCCTAGCACATAGTTATGCACATAGTTTTTGGTAGTGGAGGGTGGGATTACTGTTTCACATTTCCCTACTTACTTCAGAGTGAATTTTTCGTGTCCAGGCAAAAGAAAGCTGGTTCGTTTCGCTGACACCTGGGGTTGTAATGTACCGTCGATCCACGAATAAGCCTATGGCGTATCTCCGTTTAGCACATTTATTAAATAACGGAACACAGGAGCAAATGCTAGGTACGAGTCACTGATCCTCGCAAAAGTATCCTGGCTCTTACACATAAATGTCGATGAACTATCCTAAAGTGCAGATGGAATATCTTATATAGTCGTGGAAATTGGCCGATGACGACAGGACGATCCAGGTAAGATGGGCCAGCATTATCGCTAAATACAAGAAGGGGCGCTGAGCGGAGCCCTTTCTCGACCAACCGACTAATAATTGATTTAATACGCACAATGCCTTCCCCTTGGGTAAATTTGTCCATCGCAAACACCCGGTATGCCATGCAGGGGAAAGAAGGTAGAAGCAGGGCCAAAGAGTCCCATCTCATTTTGTATCAAGTAATCCATGCTTGAACAGATCAAGCTGGAAATTTTCAATACTTTCTCCTGGTCATACCTGAATTGGACTCGATCTGAAAATGTTGGACTTGGGCTTACGTGAGACAATACAGCCTCTAGCCTCTCGAGTTCCAATAGACAAACTATTTGAAACGCCCAAAGATGCGTGTACACGTTCGCCATTGTAACATTCAAAAACCACGTCGTGATATTGCCTTCACCTGATGAACTTGCCGGTAGCTGTTCGTAATATGCGGAGCCTGACTCTCTTCGCAATCCTTCTTCCCAGTATTGAAGATTGGAGAGCGTATTGGTGAATGCGTTGAAAATATCCCAGGCGTTAGTATCACTTTGAGAGGGGCTACCTAGGAGCTGATCCACCTGCTGTAGCAGAGAGGGGACAATAGCAATCCGACTAAGAAGCCCTTGCATTGGCGATGGTTCGAAGATGGAGAATGGTATGTGCATCCATTCGTGCAGACCTAAAAAGGTTTCTTGGCGAGCATGACAGGCTTTGATGATCTAAAAGTAATGAATCAGATTAGTGTATAGACGTCAAAAAGTCCAAGTAACACAGGCTGCACGTACAAGGAATGGCCGGAATCCAACGAATAATTTATGGAGCATTCCTGATCTATATTGTTCCGGGCCGCGGGATTGGATTACTTCTCGACACCTTTAACGTGAGCCCATAGGCCGGGAGTCGGGTCGGGAAAAATTAGTTGCGAAGAGTGAGCAAGCGCATCAATTAGGTGAGTCATTAACCGCGATAGACATACCTCCGTCAAGCTAAGGCACATTATTGCAGCCGCAGTCTCAGCATGGATTTGATGGTTTGTTGAATCAAGGGATTTCCTCAGAATTTTAATAGCCTTATTATAGCTCTGAGCGCAGTTAAGGATTGCTCCCTCGTTCTGGGAACAATCAGACATAACTGAAGCGGCTAGTGCTTCAACAGCAGCTGGCAGAACACTGTTACATCCTGCTTGACCGCTGAGGCTGGGAAGTACTTCCACCCAAGAGCCACATATTCGCGATTGTTTGTTGTCGGAATCAAGGGATATATAGGGCATTTCGTCCTCGGGCACGTATGCTCTTACTATAAATGCGATCAGGTCATCTTGGCTGGCTCTGTCAAGTTGAGAAGATGTAATCTCTGCTGGGCCTTTATCAACGACATCAGAAGCTTTAGGAGAAGCCCTGAATGTCTCTTGGCTTGCGCTCCTAGCTGACGGTTGTGCATCATTCTACCTTTTGTTTTGAAGACTTGTGCAGCCTGGTGTTTGCGATACAAAAGTCCAGTCGGTCTGGTACCCGGGGCATTTCCGCCCTCTCAGAACACATTGCCCGCATTCAGGACGCTTCCCGTCGCATTATAGAAAGGTTAAAAGTGTTTATAACGTCGATAGGTTTTCTTGATTCTCTTACCCCGAGTTTCCGTTCTCTACATGTCTGGAAGATAGATCTCTGCTTGACTTTCATATCCCGCCACCCGTCGGCTAGAGATCTAGTAAATTCAACATTGACCGGAGCCAAATGAAACAGCTGCAAAAAAAAAAAAAAAAAAAAAAAAAAAAAAAAGGCAGACTGGGGTAACCGACACATTTGATACGAGCACGCGGAGATGTCCATTGTCCACCGTGCTAAAGATTATTCTCAGAGAGGGGTAACTGGAAGTGATGAAAAGGCCGAAAATGAAGATTCCGGCTTCGGCAAGGACAGCCTTGGCGGAATATATCCCTCGAAAGGGGTTAGTGGCAGCGGACCAACGCGAGTAACGTCGGGTTAAGCTTAAAGCTAACGCTCTTAGTGGACGGAGCAACCACGGTTGGCGGTCGAGTTGCATGCGCTAGACCAAGTTGAGTATCATTAATCGCCAAGGAAATTGCCGATCCTGAGAAGAGGCGCCACTTACATGTAAACGGCGCTGATGATGTTTCCAAACGAAAAGAACCTGCTGCGTAGTTCTCACTTCTCTAGATAGTATTATTATTATTATTAATGTCCAAGTGTTATTCAAAGAACTAATTCTTTTTTTAAAAAAAGAAAGAAAATAGTCAGCAGTAGATCTTGTAAGGCCAAGCAATCTAATCTCGAAATCACTACAAATTGGCTTCAACTTCCGAGTCCCTTTTCCAGTCAACCAACTTTCTCATACTATCACGCTACTAGTAATACTGCGATCAATCTATCGAAAATTTCATTACAATGCCAGACCTCCCTTCCACCCTGTATTATGCATCTTCCTTTTTGTGCGCCGTTACCATCCCAAAACATATACTAGTCGAGTTTAAGCACGTCTACAAAACGATCGCACAAATTCCGTCTTCCCCTGAGTATGCTTGCGGTAAACCAGTCGCCCCAACCGGGTGGAATTTTGGGGTTGGAATTCTCGGTATTCTAGGTTAGCTCCAACACTTTGCACACTTGGATTGGCTGATTATAACTGCTAGCCTTCTCGTCTCGTCTCCTAGCACTCATGAATCTCAAATGGGCAACGAGAGGGGGCCCAAGTTCGTGGGAGGAAATTGGTGTCATTTACACGTATTTGGGCACCGGGGCTGTTATGGGATGTCGGTATTTCAGGATCAACATGTATTCGCCTCTTGGGATTCTTTGGGCGGCGCCGCTGATGTCCACGATTGCTATTCATTTGCAGTGAAAGTTGTTACTTCAGGGGAAGTGAGTTTGAGTGCCTTTGCAAGATCTACGGAGTGGGATTTTTGCGCAATTAGATAGGTAGTTATGGATTTTACGACAAGAATAAGAGGATATAATTTTCCATCGAACTAAAAATCGAACTATTCAAACAAGGGTATAGAGCCCTGAGCTCGAAATCTTCTTATTTACAAGATCTTCTGTGCTTTGCCAGAGACAAGCCAATGCACTTTATATTAACCCCTTCCTCAGTTAAAACGGCTTTCAGTTCATCTCCGAATTGCGTGAAGTGACCCCACGACTCAAAATGCATATGAACAAGAACATCTGCCTTCAACTCCCGGAAAAGACGAGCACCCTGCTTGCCATCCATAGTGATCTGAAGAGGGCCGTCAGGGAGCGGTGCCTGTGCGTTTCTGAGGTTAAGGATCGCAGCAGTAACATGCCACTTCTCCGAAATCTTAGCAAGTTCTTCGATATAGACCGTGTCGCCGGAAAAGTAAATGGCGTTTGGACGACCGTCGGAACTGGCCCCGAATTCCTTCGTTGTCAAAATAAATCCGGTGCATTCTCCTCCTGGTACATGCTGGCAGGGAGTTCCAGTAATCTCAAATTTCTTTCCTCCTAAGATCAAAGTGATCGTTTCCCACGGCTGTAGGCCGCAAACGCCAGGACGGGAGCTAGCTTTTTAGCGCCGTTCACGGTGGTAAGGACATGGCGGCCATCTAGTAGACGACGGCCCAGTTCGTCTAAGTTGTCTGGATGGTCCTCGTGACTGAGTAAAATAGCATTGATAGGAGGCAGGTTTTCAAGACCCAAGGCCGGGGCTTCTGTGTTTTTCAGGACAGCGATACCTAAATCCCATTCGGAGCCGGCGGGTGAGAAGAACGGATCTGTCAAAAATTTGACGCCATTGATGTCGACAATAGCAGTTGCCGTGCCAATGTGGGTGATAGTGAGAGAGCTGTTGAAGTTTGAGGGGTGCATTTTGTTGGCACGCGCGTGTGGAAGTTCAATCGGCGCGAGTAACATGATTGTAGAAAGGAAGCCTTTTAATATTGATGAGCTGTGGTATGGTTCGAAGGCCTTGGAAGCTTTCATAAATTCGATTCCCTTAGTAGACAAGTGCGAGCCTAAGTTATTATAGGTAAGTTAATCTGCGGATATAACCATGGAACAAACCTCGGGCGAATGTAGATGGCGCTTTGCAAAATATTTCGCAATACTCAATAGAAATTAATGATTATTGCTAATTACTACTATAATATTCAATAATGATTTTTCTCCACCGCAAGCATTGCCCATTATTTACGGGTTAGATGTCGGATTTTTATGACATAAACTGACTTGGAAGAGCCTTAAGGTGAGACAAGAGCTCACCCAACCAAGGTAGAAAAGAACAGCGCTTCTCGAAAGGGCAACATATTCCGCCAAGGCAAAAAGCTAAAGGCAGAAGAAGCTTCTTCACTGGTAGTTATTGGTCCCCAGGGCTGTTCCGGAGCTTCCACGGAAGTACCACGGTATTTGCTCATAAACAAATTCTTATCAAGTAAGATCTATTAGTATTCCCTATGATTATCATCGCAGTATCCAATAGCATCGACCGCAGTTTTCTCATGGCCTGAAGATTTTCGGGAATATGAGTGGGAATGGACCTAGCTTGAGACAGAGAGCAGAAATTCAGCAGAGATCGTTATTGTAAAGTCCCTTAGAATCTTAAAAATTGAAGTAGTGACATAAGGGTACAAGTTCTCGTGTGAGTAGACAATTCTGAGACCACTTGATCTAGTGAATCGTTGAATCTTTCTAAAAGAAGCACTTGCATATGAGCAGCCTGTTGGGTTTTCCTGAGTTACTGGGCATCTTTAATGTCCCTCGATCTGTCTGAGACTCCGGCCTCCTCGGTCTGTTCAATTTCAGTTACAGATGTCCTTGTCTATGCATTACTGCAAAAGACCAATTCTTGATAGAAATGAACATAGTAGGAATAATAATAAAAAACGTATTGACCCAAAGAATTCATCCACCTGCAGGATCCATAATAGTTATTAAACTTAAGCCATCTGACCCGTTTCTCCGCTCGGAAAAATTCACTTCCGCTTATCAGCACGTGATATAAAAGCTAGATAAGCGTAAAGTTCCCATCACCCCCGGCGTCTCCGACTGCTGCCTTATCCGAGTCAACTTCAATTGCAATTCACGACTTCGTAAGGAGGGACGCTCCGTGGGGAACTCGCCGACATGTCTGTAGTAACCTGCGAGGCCTCTGTGTCAGGTATGGCCCATTCACTCTACCACCGACTCTGCCAACCGGAACTAATGTCGCAAACCCCCTGCAGGCCCAGTTCCGGAAGCTCTTACTGCCCTTTTTGTGAAAAAGGAAGGTGCAGATACATCCACGGAGCCACCGGGAAAACGGCGCAAACTAGGGAGAACAAATGTCAGCTATATTGATAATGATGTGGATCATTTACCTGGGTATTTGACTTTGGCGCGTTTAGTCTTGAAGATTGTAAGGACTCAACAAATATATAACTGAGCTGGACTCTCGCTTGTTTCGCGCAAACTGACCCTTTTCTTTTAAAACTAGACATTTTCTTCGGCTTTGCGCAACGGCAATACTCTCTCTCTAGGCCAGGAAAATTGCAGTCGGATGGCAATTCCTGTTTTCATTAAAGGAGCTCACATGCAGCCCGCACCAACCCCATCGCCCGTGAGAAAGTTCGACCTACGCCTTGCGATCAATCAATCGAACGTTATCTTTGACGAAACGCTAGTTTATGACACACGTCAGGGAGACTTTCCCGTACCGAGTCAGATCCCCTCAGCCTATCGCTCACGAACAACGTCTCCGGTAACATGTTCAATGACAACGTTACGAAAATGCGAGGATAACGAATCTTCGTTTGTACTCGACTCAAAGGTCTTCTGGAAAGATACCATAAAATTTGAGAACATCAATCCAACGGCGCTTCAAACGTTTCTGCTCTATCTTCCAAAGAAACCGCAAGATCCACGCGAGCAATTCCATTTTGGGCGGTTGATCCGGAAGGATAATAATTGGAGTCCTAGCGAGTTCTACGACAGTGTGCACGTTCCCACAAAATTTTTTGATTTGCCATCAAGCGCCATACCAGATTCGGTGCAATGTCAGCTTTTTCCCTTTCAGCGAAGAGCGGTTAGGTGGCTCTTGGAAAGGGAAGGGATGGAGGTTCTCCCAGATGGTCAAGTGCAAGGCCGGCGGGCTTCTTCAGAATCTCGTCTTCCAGATTTGTTTTCCAAAATACAAGACGCTGATGGTCGGATTTGCTATGCCAGCCGCCTTTTTCGAGTACTAACCACAGATATATCAGAGTGGAGTTCCATTGAGCGAACACTCAAAGGCGGGATCCTTGCCGAAGAAATGGGTCTCGGGAAAACGGTGGAGATTATTGCGCTGATTTGCATGAATCGGCGACCAAAACCCTCGGGTGGTCTTCCAGTTTTGCGACAATGGCCCGCACTCACAGATTCGGGTGCCACCCTAATCATCACTCCTCCAGCTATACTCGAACAGTGGCAACAGGAAATCTCGTCACATGCCCCGAGTCTTCGATGTATGTACTACCAGGGAATAAACCGCACGAAACTAGACAATGAAGAACTAGTGAAAGAGCTGGCCTCCTGCGATGTCGTTCTTACGACATATAGCGTCCTACAGCGAGAAGTTCATTATGCCGAGGATCCTCCGGCTCGTGCGTTGCGCCATGCAAAAAAAATATTGCCAAGAAAGTCTCCTCTTGTCCAAATATCTTGGTGGAGGGTTTGCATTGATGAGGCCCAAATGATTGAGACCGGCGTAAGCAATGCAGCAAGGGTAGCGAGAATCATTCCAAGACAGAATGCATGGGCAGTCACGGGCACTCCGCTTCGAAAGGACATGACCGACTTGCTTGGTCTATTTTTATTTCTACATTATTACCCATTATGTTATTCTTTAGATACCTGGATCCGGCTGTATTCGAACCACAAACCGCTTTTCAAGGAAATCATTGGCCGGCTTGTTCTGCGCCATAATAAGGATACGATACGGAGTGAATTGCACTTACCTCCTCAAAAACGCGTCGTCATAACTATCCCATTCACAGCAGTGGAAGAACAACATTACGATCAGCTTTTTGAACAAATGTGTGATGACTGTGGCCTTGACACTTCAGGAGGCCCACTTACTGAGGACTGGGATCCAAATTCGAGATATACCATTGAAACTATGAGACAGTGGCTGACGAGGCTTCGCCAAACATGTCTCCATCCTGAAATCGGTGGCGGTAACCGCAAGGCTCTTGGGGCACACAGCGGTCCTCTTCGTTCAGCCGCTGAGGTCTTGGAAGTGATGATCGACCAAAATGAAGGTCGTATCCGTGCAGAAGAACGCACGCTTCTTTTATCCCAGATTCGCCGTGGGCAGCTTCTAGAGAACGCCAGCAAGCCGCAAGAAGCTCTAGAGCTCTGGCAAGCTGCATTGACCTTAGCAGAGTCCAATGTCAGAGATTCACGGATTCAAATTGACAACGAACGTAAAAGACAGCACAGTGCTGAGCCGAACGGTGTCCAAGGCTTAACGGAAGACGAGGAAGATATCGATGGAAAGGACGAGAAAGGTACTGGGCTGGGATCTCATCGCCATCGTCTTCGAAGCGCCTTGGAAATTGAACATATCTGCAAATTTTTTATTGCGAATGCGTTCTACCAAATCAAAACCAACACTGAACTTACAAAACCAGATTCAGACGAATTCTACTCACTTGAAAAGCTTGAGGGGCAGAATTATGAGGCCGCCAAATATATCCGAAAGGAAATGCTGGCTGAGATAAGCCGCAGGGTTAGCCGATCTATTGAAAAAGTCCAGGCGAAAGTCGATGATGATAGCTTCGTGAAGGTTCCTGAGATGTCACCAAATCTTGATATAAGCGGGATGGAGAGTCGACGGCTCCTTGACAAGCTGGGAGATTTCTGCGAGGCCATGAATAAGCTTACCGATCAATATCTCGAGTGGCGAAAACACATGGTTAAACTGCTTCTACAATCTTTGATAGACGAAGAGGACGATGCCAAATTGGAAGGCGACGAGTATGAATCCTCCACCAAACATCAGGATGAGATGTATGTCTACATGGAAGCACTACGCGCCATATTCGCTGACTACCATGACGCGATCACTGGCCAAACGAATGCTTTAATCGCAAGCGAAGTCAAGCGTGGTTTGGAGCAAGCCCAAATAGGCGAGGGCCCGTCCCCTGAGCTTTATATTGCTCTGATGAAAACACGCAAGAATCTAATAATACCTCACGAACTTGGATCACTACGTGGAATTCTCACTGAAATGAGAAGCCTCAAAGTATCTGTTGAGTGGCAAGAAGCTCGAGGCAGTTCTCGAGCGCACGCTGAACTTGGTATAATCGAACGCATTTTGGAAGACACCAGTCAGATATTCTCAGAGCACTCAAAAACATCGTCGAACTTGGAGAAAGAAGTGGAGCTTTTCCGCGATGTAATGAATCAACGTTTAGAATATTACAGGCAATTGCAGCAGATCTCTGACACTGTCGCCCCTTATGACGAGGAAAGTAAAGGGAAGCCCCTCGATGTTGCTCTCTTTGACAGCAAGCTTGATTACGAAGACAAGCTACAAGCGAAAATATCAGCGCTGAAGTCCAAATACCGTTATCTGATCCATCTGCGAGATGAATCTGGTGCAGAAGAATCAACCAGGATTTGTATCATATGTCAATCGTCATTTGAAATTGGTAGGTTTCTTCTACTTTCAATCCATGTCATCATTTAAGCTAAAGTTCTGCTACAGGCGTATTGACCGTATGTGGTCACAAATATTGTAAAGACTGTCTGCGATTCTGGTGGCGTCAACACAGAACTTGTCCAATGTGCAAGATGCGCCTGAAATCCAACGATTTTCACCAAATTACATACAAACCCACGGAGCTTGTTGCCCAGGAAGAAAAGCCCATTGCACACTATGGGTCCGACCATTCCGTGAAGAACTCGATTTATTCGGACATTAGTTCTGGCGTCCTAAAAGAAATTAGAAATATCGACATTGGGGGTTCCTTCGGCACCAAAATCGACACACTGGCTCGCCATTTGATATGGCTGCGCCGACATGACCCCGGCGCCAAATCTATTGTCTTCTCTCAATTTAAACCATTCCTGGACACCCTTTCGCGCGCCTTCTCCCATTTTAAAATCGGATTTTCCAGCATTGATAGCCGCGACGGAATTGAGCGGTTCAAGCGTGACCCTTCTGTAAGAAAGTCCTTCTTTCTTTGTCTAATTCAAGATAAATTTGCTAAATTTGTTTATTTTCCCAGGCCGAATGTTTTCTCCTTCACGCAAAAGCCCATTCTTCTGGTCTTAACCTCGTTAACGCCACCCACGTCTTCCTCTGTGAACCCTTGATCAATACAGCAATCGAGCTACAAGCTATTGCGCGTGTTCACCGTATTGGACAACATCACGAAACAACGGTTTGGATGTATCTTGTGTCCGACTCTGTCGAAGAAGCGATATACGATATTTCCGTCTCACGTCGCCTTGCTCACATTGCGCGTAAACAAAAAGAAGAGGAGAAGTCCCATAGCCACGATTCGGGGATAGACGAAGAAGAAGCCCAATCCGAATCGATGGAAACGGTCATTGATGCTGCCAACTCCCTGGAGTTGCAAGACGCAAAACTGGGAAGCCTGATGGCCACCAGTGCGGCTGAGGGAGAGCGGGTTCCGGAAGACGATCTTTGGCAGTGTCTGTTTGCCAAAACTGGCAAGTGGAAGTCCAGGGGTAATAGCGAGAATTCGGAACTTATGCAGAATGAGGTCAATCGACTTTTGAGAGCTGATGCCGCAGATGGGAGGATTGAACAAGCTGAAAACGAGCAGGTCATGGCTAACGGCGATGCTACCGCTTGCTTGTGAAGTAACTTATTTTGCATGGTGGCACATTACTTAAGTCGTACCTACACCTATCTTCATTTTTATCAGGCAGGGCCTAGCGCAGAATTACGGATGACGTCTATATATTTCTCATCACACAGGCACCCTATCTTTTACATTAGTACTATATAATATTCGGAATATTGACGACACCAGATACGCGTTTATGCCAGAGGGGGAGTTGGGCACGGGTTGCGATATTAGTACTATTTGGATTTTTATTTAGGGGCGTTATATGGAGGACGCATCTACAATACAAATCATTATCCATTTTCTTTGTTTTACATACCTAGGTACTCCGTACTCCGTCTGTGTATCCAGTTGGCAGCCGTATTCCCGCAATATCTTGGCGGTAGTCCACATCGCCCAATCACATTGCCTGCCGGATATATAATATCCCGTTCCGTGCCATCTCCACCAATCCCGGCGTTGTCTTGTCTCCACCGACAGCAGGCTGGAAGGATTGCGATGCGAAACCATCGTCAGCCAACATCAACCTGTCCACGCCACCATGATTGCCTGTTCCGAATTCTAGATTTTTATAATCTGCAATTCCCGTTTATTTTTTTATATAATAGCGTATCAGTTGCTCTTAATAATTTAGATTTGCGGACCTTATACATCTTTACGTTCATGATAATAAGCAATATCCCGCCGTTCTCAAGCTCTTTATCCGTTCAATGATTTGAACCCGTCTCCGCCATGTCCAAACCCGACGAAGCCCGAGAGCTAAGTCTGATATCCAAAGTCGAACTCAGAATTGCGCTTGCAGACAGTGATTCTAAGCTTGAATCTCTTCTTCAAACATACCTTGCGCCACTTCTCCTTAAGCTAGCCTCAGAAAGTCTTGCAGTTCGCAACAAAGTCATTACTATCTGTCAACATGTCAACACGAGGATTCAGCCACAATCGATCACCCTTCCAGTTGCAGCGCTGTTGAAACAGTTCAAAGAAGTCAAAGCGCCGCTAGTTAGACATTTTGATCTTATCTATATCAAGCAGGGTCTTGATCGGATCAGTGCCAGTGAGCGCATCGAGCTTATACCAGCTCTCATCCAGGGCATTGCCGGTATTGGAGGTCCAGTGCCTGCATCTTCGCAGGCTTCTATTGTATTTAATTTACTGTTGAGATTATTGCCACTGCTGAAGCTACCGCAGAGAGGTGGCCAAGAAGATCTAGCTCTGAGGACCAGACTGGGTATTTCAGATGAAGATGCTGCTTTCTTGACGAAATGGTTCGCAAAAGTTCTCCTTTTATTGCTTGGTGGGAAGGATGCTACGAGATGTCCGGCTCTCACCCCTTCAGAATATAGATTTGTAAATAGGGATGCGCCACCCGATGATACTTGGAACCCTTCGACGCCTGGTGGTCTCAGCCTTATTGAGACGAAGGTCGCGGTTGCGAAATTTTTGGCTAGCGGAGCCTTTGTCGATTCCGAGCGCTTTATAGCCGCTCTTATTGCGTCCGCTGATCCCGATAGTCGTCTTTCTGACGTTGGGGAAGACATACTAAAACGCTTCCGGCCGGACCTGGAAAGCCAGGGAGTTGTAGATGAATTATTCACTCTCTACTTTGGAACTGCAGGCCCCGAAGGTGCCCCTCCAGCACGGCCAGCTTTACGAGCTAAAATTCTAGGATTTCTAAGTAAATCCGTGAAGGCTACTGCCCAACCGGAGCGTATTAATCGGCTGCTAGACGAAGGGCTCTTGTCAAATGATGAAATGGCAGCAAAGGGGCTTGAAGCATCTAAGCTCCGGAGTCAAATTTTCACTTTTGTTACATGGATTGCGCGTATGGGATCCCCCGAACATCTGAACGTTGTGGCACCTCGTGCTATCCAGGGTTTAAGAGAATTCATTTCTTACCAGGGATGGCCTGACCCCAGCGCAAGTGCGCAAAAACTCAGCCCTGCTGAACTTAGCCTTCGGAGCCTTGCGTATGAAACTATTGGCGTACTTGCTCCGAAGGTCGACCGCCGTTCACAAAGTGAAGAGGAAAAAATCTTTGATCTCGACCTTCTCCGCTGGTTATTCACCTCCCTGGGTTCCGACACCTCGAGCGGCCAGATCTTCGTGAGCATTGAGCAAGCCTTGGGAAGTATACTGAATTCCATCGCAAATAGCGCGGATGAGTACGTTCAAGGCGAACTTCGTCCCCTGTTAATTCATCATATGAATGCAGAACCTGACACAGAAGACCGCGATACGGGATTTCATATCGTGAGGAGTACGAGGTTTGCTGCAGTGCGGTTTGCTAATCGGTGCTTACCTTTCTGGGATGCGCAGGGCCGCTGGATAGATCTGATGGCTGTTGGTAGAGAGTCAGGTGGGAGATCGGAAATTGTAGAGGAGGGCCAGAAAGGTCTTGACCCTTACTGGTATAGGATGCTCAACCCACCCAAAGACGGAAGCTGGGTTGCGTCAGCGTCCATGGATTCCGATCTAGACCCTGGATATCGATTCCCTCGTTTTGCAGATCTAGTGCGCTCCTTACTCAGTGATCAGAGCGACGATGTCGAAATGGAAGATGGAAATATTTCTATCCCCGCCAGATATTCAGGCCCCTATATCAACTCATTTGCACCAGCTATCGCATTTATTCGCAATATTCTCCTGTGCGAATCGCTCCAAGCCACTGGGTCCGCCTTGAGCGTCGAACCAGATTGGGAACACCGTCTTGACGCGATTGTTACTACGAAGGAAGATGCCAGGGCTGGCTTCAAGGCTTATCTCAAAGAGTGTGATCGCGTATCTGCTCTTGAGTTCTTAAAGGCCTCTCTAGCTGGTCTCCTCTGGAAACACGGACATGGCTTAGGTCGGTGTGGAGTACATCTCGTAGAGATTTGTGCTCTCGCATCCAATGACCTTCTTGCTCCGATTGCCATCCATGCGTCATCGCTTAAGGATTCCATACTATCGAATGACATTGTAGCCCAAGGTATAGCAGCACAAGCATTCGGAATTTTGGCTTCACACACCGGTTATCCTCCCTCCCAGCTGCAGCGTCTATACGATTCGTTCATTCTCCTGATTGAGGATTGGAAATCCGCTGTCGGCCAGGGGATAAATCAGTGCAGAGGTGCATTATTGGCACTGACTTATCTTTTAACTCGCCTGTTCTTCCGAAGGCGTCCTGATGTTGTATCTCCAATTCAGGTTCAGAGACTTGTCCAGACTATTTTCGACGTGTTAGGAAATACTAGGGATTCAACACTCAAGGAAGCTGCTCAAATCGCAATTGGACAGCTTAGTCTCGCGTCTATCCTGCATCCCAACTCTTTTCCTGGCGATGATCCTAATACAGCGGTAATGAACGTGACACGAAAATTATTAGACGAAGGGAAGAAGGAGAAAGAAACGGCGATATTGAGTTTGGGACGCTTGTCTCTAGTCCTCCCCAAGGACAACGCGGATTCATCTTTACTCAGGCACCTGTTAAATTCCCTGTATGATCTCCACGAAGTCCGCCGACCAGAGGTCCAATTCGCTGTTGGAGAAGCTCTGTGTACTGTCGCCACCGGCTGGTCATCAAAATCACTGATTGCCGAATTTGACGTGGACGCACCTTGGCCGAAATCGGATATTCCTTCACAAATTCTTGCCGATATGCTCGACAAAATCATTGTCGATTGCAAGGCGTCAAAGCCATCGCTAAGAAAGGCGTCTGTTATCTGGCTTCTCTGTCTAATTCAGTACTGCGGTCATTTCCTGGAAGTGCAGGAGCGCTTACGCAAATGCCAGGCCACTTTTGTGTGGTTACTGTCAGACCGAGATGAAATCGTCCAGGAAACCGGGTCCAGGGGTTTGAGTTTAGTATATGAAATGGGTAGTCAGGATCTTAAAGATGATTTGGTTCGTGATCTTGTTCGATCTTTCACTATGGAAGGCTCAAACCTTGGGGGAGGGAAAATTTCTTCAGATACGGAACTTTTCGAACCCGGTGCGCTGCCTACGGGTGACGGATCTGTCACCACTTACAAGGATATCGTTGGACTTGCATCGGAAGTCGGGGATCCGAGTCTCGTATATCGCTTTATGTCACTTGCGTCGAATAACGCCATATGGTCAAGCCGTGCGGCCTTTGGCAGGTTTGGATTGAGTGAGGTACTGTCAGATTCAAGCGTCAATGGATACCTTGCGCAAAATCCCAAGCTGTATCCCAAGCTATATCGATACAGATTTGATCCCAATACCAATGTGCAGAGGTCAATGAATGATATTTGGAATGCGCTAGTCAAAGATTCTAACGCAGTAATCGAGACGAATTTCGACGCCATGATGGATGATCTGCTTAAGAGTATCATGGCTGGTAGAGAGTGGAGAGTGAGACAGGCTAGCTGTGCCGCAATTGCCGATCTTATTCAAGGACGGCCTGTTGAAAAATATGATAAATATCTTAGCGATATCCTTACCAAAGCGTTCAAGGTTCTGGACGATATTAAAGCCACAGTACGCCAAGCTGCGCTGAGGCTTTGTCAGGTTCTTACGAATATAGTTATTCGTGCCCTGGAAGCTGGTGACCCTGATTCGAAGAGGGCAAGGGTTATGCTGAACAATATCATTCCCTTTTTGTTGAGCCATGAGGGTATGGAGTCTGCCGCAGAGGATGTACAAGGTTATGCTATTATGACGTTAACGAAGATCATCAAGAAGAGTCCTGGAAAAACACTTTGCCCGTTCGTTCCTCAGATTCTAGAGAGATTCCTCGCATCTTTGAGCTCCCTTGAGCCTCAGGCTGTCAATTATGTCCATCTCAATGCCGACAAATATGGACTAACTGGGCAAGAAATTGATAAGATGAGACTATCAGCAATCCGCACGTCTCCAATGATGGAGGCTATCGAGCTTTACCTTCTAGAGTCTCTCGATGATGAAAGTATGAAGGAAGTTGCCGACAAACTCGAGGACGTTCTGCGGTCAGCAATCGGTCTGCCCTCGAAGGTTGGCGTCAGCCGCGTCCTTGTTATTCTCAGTTCGAAAACCTTCCTATTTCGTCCACATGCTGATCGGTTCGTCCAACTGATGCGCAAATATGTCCTTGATCGCAATGACACCATCAGTGCTTCGTACAGTTCCGCGATAGGGTATCTCATGCGATTAGCATCGGATGAGCAGATGCTGAAAACGATCGAGTTTGCAAAATCATTGTACTTTGACGCTGAAGAGACATCCCACCGTGTCATATCGGGAGAGATCTTACAGTCCATTTCGAAATTAGCAAACGACCGTGTGGCATCATTTTCGGCGGCCTTCTTACCCTTAATCTTCGTGGGCATGCATGACACGGAAGAGCAGGTCAGTGAACTTTTTGCGAAAACGTGGAATGACAACGTTAGTGGGTCACGCGCTGTATCTCTATATCTTCAGGAGATTATGGATATTGTTTCTGGTCATCTTGACTCACCACGGTGGGCAATTAAGCATACCTCCGCTCTCGCCATCTCCAAGGCAGTATCCTCGTTGGACGACAGTATCGACATTGAGGTAGCAGAGCGCATTTGGCCAATTATTGAAAAGGCCGTTGGCGGAAAGACTTGGGAAGGAAAGGAAACGGTGTTGGGAGGATTTGTCAAATTTTCGCGGAAATCGAAATCCTTCTGGAGTAACAGGAGCGATATTCGCGATCAAATAAAGGTTTGTTTACTCTTCTCCGTTTCGTATCGTGACCCTATGCTAAATTTCCACCGTGGTAGGTCATTGTTATAAGAGAGGCCAAGCGAAACAATCCTGTATACAAACCTCATGCGTTGAGGTCTCTCGGTGAATTTGCCAGAATTAGAGAAGATCTGGACCTCATGCCTGATATGTTGAAAATCGTTTCGCAAGTGGTTGAGGATTTGGACGATGACTCCAAAGACAAGATGGACGTGGATGCAGGCGGCGGCAAAGCTTCACAGTAAGTGTAAAAAATAGCAAAGCTAAAATTATTCGCATTATTCTAATTCTGCATTCAGGATCGAAGGTCAAACGCTTGCAGCTGGCATAGAGTCTATTTTCAACTGTCTCAATGCATCAGTTTCTGTGTCGGGTATGCATCAGAACCAAACAGAATAACGGCTTTGAGTGCTAATGTTTCAGCAGCATTGACCCAGCATATATCCCAAATACCCCCAGTTATTGGCAAAGCTGTCACATATGGCGGCAAGGCCGTGTACAGCGTTAAGTACAGTGGACTAAAGTCAGCCTTCGAGAAAATCGATGCAGAAGTATCAAAAGCGGACTCGAAACTAGCTAATGTCGAGCCAGACAATGAATTTAAGAAAAAACTGCTGTCTCTGGCTGACCAACTATTGTTTCGCGACCTCGACCTGCCCGTGGAAAGCACGCGACATAATCGTGCGCAGGCAGCACTTGCATACATACACGTCTGTAGCGGGCTGAAAATTAACCTTCCCAACGAACAACGGCAGCAAGTCGAAAACTGGCTAGCCACGGAAAGATCCGGACAGGTCCAGACTATTCTCCGGCAAATACTGGAGAAAGTGCCGTAGAGATCTCCATGGGCACGTTTTAAATCCCCGATATCGATTGGAATGCAGGGGTGGGCCCCGAATTGGTGGGAATGATTCCAGTAAAGAAGGGGAACTATCGCCAGTATTTCGCAGGTAATAACTACTCTACCACAATCAATGCATACTCGTCGTTTGGACAGAACGGAATACCGGGATACGTCATCACCAAAATGCATACGATGCCGGGCGTCGGACCTTGTACAATCTTTTTTCTTCTAACTGCCCGTCCTCATCTTTTGTTCCTGGCAGGCGAGCTACATGTCGTCTGTCCATGGGCCGGAAGGTTGAACAAACTATCCTCTGTGTATGCAAGGTTTAGACTCGGATCTGCAAGAAACAAAAGGAATGGAATAGGGCTGACATGTAAAAAAAGCCAATAAAAGAAAAGATATGAGACCGAAGTTGCATTATTGCATGAGACACGAAGCACACGAAGCACACGAAGCACCAGCCACTCGGCACCAGACTTTCACTTGCATACGAGAGCGCCAGGGATCCTCCGTTCCCCCGTTAGATATCGGGAGACAATATGAGGGGCACACGTCATTTGTGTCATGGCGGATGTGCATTAGGGAACAATAGCTTAAGAGGTGTCTATTATTTTACGCGGCATGCAATAATAAGAAATGTTTTGTTCTTTTTCTCCTTTTTCTTTTCCATTCATCTTCCCTGTCAATCTTTTATATTTTAGCACTGTCATAGTGGGTGTCGCTGTTTGCTAGCAAATCTCCAGTAATTGTCTTGCTTGAAGAACAAAACACTCTTCTCTTATTATGATGTAAATTGTAAGAGACCATCCCGAAAAGGTAAACTATCCAAGCCAGTGATCAGTACCGCTTTATGGGTTTTGCGCTCAAATAATAATATAGCGAGCGGAGATTTGCCATCATGAGTAGGTACATGCTGGGTATTTAGATACGTATATCATTATCCTCGGCGGTGTTGCCGCGGGACATGTGGGCGGCCCACGAGCGACAAGAACATCAACCAGAATAGAAACACAACGCAGCATGAGCAACATCTCGTCTTCAGAAGCAAACACCATGGAGGTGCAAGCCCGCCCTACAGGGCGAAAAGAAAGTTCTGAAACCCGGGCCCTTTGCTTGCGCACACCGCTGCACCTCGAAATTCGAGCGCAATAATTCTATATTATTATTCGTGGCAGGGAGGCATTGTGCATGACAGCCCGCATCCCATTCATGTAAGCCGCTGTGCACCTACAGACTACTACTGCATCCACGATGCGCAGAGGAGAGAAAAAGACGCACCGGGCGTAGCCACATTCTAGAAGGAATCCAGAAGCCCTGGAATGCAGATGACGATGAGGGATTTGGTCATTTCAGCCGACGAGACTGCGGCTTTTATTGGATGCTCCGCTGCCAACGACGCCGCTGCTCGGGTTGCTCGCCGCCAGACCATCGTCATACACTCCAAAATCCCAAGCGGGATGGTTAGTGAGTCTGCTCTGGCCCCTGCATGCCGGCCTATAGCGGACGCAATATGTCGGATTCTCTCGTCGTATGGTCGGATCGCCCTGTTCAACAATCAACTAATGACGCAAAATCTGCGCTTCTCTCCCTTTTTTTCCCTCTGGAGTCTGCTGCATCTTTTTTTATCCCTCTCTGCTCCACTGAGTCCACACCAAGGGCTGCAGTAGGCTGTAGCACGACCCCGTTCGACGATCGGTCCACCCCATCCATGCGTGCGCTTCCTGTCAGCTAACGGCATCTAAAAAATAATAACGGGCCAATCCGCCACGAATCATTTTTCTTTCCCCTCTGTCATTTTACACAGATATCCAGGGTCTACATCGAACCAGGAAGAAAATCTGCAAGCACCCAGGCTTGCATATAGAATTTTTTTTAATTTTTTTTTTTTTTTCACTACTCTAACCTAATGCTCAGACTTGTTGGTAGTGCGTTCCTGACATGAAAATTTTTTTTTCTTTCTCGGGTCCAGCTACTATGCCTTTAATCGGTATCTGTCTCCCCTATTACCCATGCGGCTGGGCTTTATCTTCGAGCAACCGAATGGGGGGTGGCCTTGATATAATATTTCATATCCTCTCCGGGAACCAAAACACGCAAAATGCATATGTTTATATCCAAAACCTTTGCTCCCTTTACATCTCAACGTTTCTGCTACACTGCTCACCCGTGCAGTAGCTACCTCTTGCAGCTTTTGGATCAGCCCCCAAAACTCCTTTGCATATTTTGTTTGGCTTTTTCTTTAAATACTTTATTTCTCTTTATGTTGTGAAACAAGCACATTCAATTTTATTATTTCCGACCTTTCCTTCACCCTAGCCGTTGTCAAAGCTTTTGCTACCCGCATACGCCTGCCTATACGCATACTTCTGCAGGAATTTATTACCTTGAATCATTGCCACCATCGAGCTCCTACTTTCCGGTGTTCAAGTATACATATATACCCGCTACTCTCTTCGATGCCTGGAAGACATTGTTTTGGCCCGTCCGTACTCGAAACGAAGTGGATCTCGAAGGATCGGTACGTCCCCAGTTGACGACGGACGGCGCCAAGGCGGGTCTGAGCTATTTTGAATTTGAGGGATAAACTTTGGACAATCTACATCTTAGTGATATGCATGTTCGATCTATTGCACCTCTACAATTATTTTCTCACTGGGCTTTACGGATAGACGGCCTTTTGATCAATTTATATCTCTGTCCTATTTCACTCTTATAGTTATTTCTTCCAGGCCTATTGCACTTATTCACATACACACGGCTTCCCTCATCAATGCCATTGGAAGAAAAGGAACGGTTACAGGATAAGAAATACTATACTCGAACAGAACAACGGCATATCTAGGCACATACATGACTCGAGCTCATGACTCTGGCCTGTTGTCATGCCAGACAGACGCACCATGCCTTCAGCGAAGCACAGTGCACATTTACCGCTTATTGCGCCGAAAGATAGTGCTGCCACATCATCAGAGTTTGGGAACAAGTCTGCGGGTAGCGACGAACAGAAGCTGAGAATGCCAGATCGAGTCCGCTTGCCACCCAGGTCGAGGACAGGTTGTTGGTGAGTTGCTGACCATCGCTGTTCTTATCGCTATCATAAGCACTCTCTTTTCCCCTTTTATTTTTGGCGGTAGTATATGTTTCTAACATCGTGTGTTTTAATTAGGACATGTAGAGTGAGTTATACTTCATTATAACATTTGCTGAAATTGGACATCGCTGCTAATCTCACCATCGAATCGCAGAGTCGCAAAGGTAAATAGCTCCCCTGAATTCAATCAAAGAAGTTACTAATTGTTTTCTACTAGTGAAATGTGACGAGGGACACCCTACTTGTGGCGTAAGTAATTTCGACATGCGACAATGAAGCATCCAAGAAACATATTACTAAATCTAAACTCCAGCAATGCGCTAGACTCGGACATGAGTGCGATTACAGCCCGAGGCTATCTTTCCGCGACGATACGTCCAGAATCAAGCAGCGTATGCAAGACGTCTTCACTGCTGGAAATGCTGTCTGGGATCGTATGTTTCACGCCCGCTTCCCCAGATGTATACCTAACCTTTTGATCATAATATGTCTGGCTGACATGTCACAAACAGCAACCTCACCAACACTGACCGCGAGTAGTCCCAACTCATCATCCGGCGGAGATACGCTACCGCCATTTTCATGTTTGACCTCGGATTTAGAGCGAGAAATGAAAGCAGAGGCTCATTCTCCCGGTACCTATCACGTTATTGTCAATCCAGACAGCTTTTCGAGTCTACCTGAATATGCAACGAGAACTAACAACGACTCTGGGTCGGGATCCGAATTGGATAACGGATTGAGTTCCAAGAGCGAGAAATCGCGCAGGGGACACAAGAGGGGTAGCTCTTCATGCACGGAAACGGGTGATCCGAATGTCGTCATCCTTTCGAAATTTGAAGATGCCATCCCAATTTCATCTCCCGGGCATTGGAGGTCAAATATGAGACCATCCCCTTCAACCACGAGCACGTCTGATTCTAAATCTTCCGCCGAGTTTATTGACGAGGTCTCGTTTCGAGACCTTGCCGACTCGTTCAACCAAACATACATCAATTCATCGGAGCAGCACGGTGAAGACACAAGGCTACTATTGCATTTTCGGAGAGTTGTCTGGAGTCATCTGGTGCAGACCGCTCCCCGTTGTGATCCCTCCGTCAGAGACATTGGAAATGTTCCAGGTTCAGATATCTTTGAGCGAGAAGCTGTCACATTCCGTCCAGTAAGCTTGATATCCAACAGGTAAATCGTCGTACAGGTTCTTGTAACTGATTTTTCCCTATAGTTATTCCATGCGATGATGGCTGTTTCCGCCCTCAGTCTTTCCCACCAAGAGAAAGGTCAAAGCATAACTGCACTGCAGCACTACCAGCAAACCCTTCCTTTTTTACAGACCAGCATGCGCAGTCACCAAGATCTCTCCTCAGATGGCGTACTGTTGACCCACTTCTTGCTACTTATTTACGAGGTAAGTAGTTGGATACTATCATAAGAATCATCTTTCCTCTTAATATCTTATCTAATTTAAATACAGATCGCTGCGGCAGAACCTGGCGGATCCAATTTATGGTCACATCATCTTGAAAGATTACTCCGAATATTTTTGATGCGACACGAGATTTTTAAAAAGGAGAAATTCCCGTACATTATTTGGTGGGTGTGCTGTATTGATTTATATGCGCTATTCAGCGGGACGGGGACGGGGGAATTCGTCGGGGCAGTGTTGAAAAACGACATGATCCCTACTCCCAGATATCACCTCTATCCTCTTGGGCCAAATGGTATGAGTGTGATTTACCCAGAGGAAAGGAATGTTCTTCCTACGGTTTTGCAGCTTAACCACGATATCTTTGTTTTAGCGGTAAAGCTAGGGCTGCTGGCGTCAGAATGTCGGAGACAGAGTACGGCCTATGCCGACGGGACTGCAATTGGCAATACAAATGCGAATGATCCTCACGGATACCCGCCGCTTATGGCAGGAGATAGAGATAAGCGTCTTTATAAGATCCAAGAAGCCATGCGAGACCTCTGGGACTCGTCCAGCGCAGCCGTCCTTGAGCAACAAATGGATTTGTTACCCAGTCGGTCAAAGGAAATACTTCAACATGTACATGCCCTTTACTTCCTCCATTGAACATATCATATTTTCTAACCTGCATGCTCACAGGCTACAACCCTCTACCACGCCAGTCTCATCTACTCCTACACCAGCATGTGGCCAACCCAGTCAATCGAGACCGGCGGTGGCCCCGCCTTGGAAATTTCCCAACGCGCCAACGCCATCCTGCACGTAGCCGCCAGTGTGATCAATGCTGGCCGCTTCGACCTGCGCTTCACCGTGTTTCCGCTATTCATGGCGGGCGTGGCGTCGTCGTCCGACTCACAAAAGATGTTAGCCCTGGATCTTCTTTCAAGCATCGAGGAGAATGAATCGGTCGGTAGAAATGTCACGACGACGAGGCATGTGTTGCAGATTGTGTGGGAAAGACAGAATGATGGGTATATGCGCAAGGGGCATGCGTTGGATGTGGATTGGGTAGAGATCATGGTTGAGCAGGGGCTGCAGATGGTGAATTTTGGGTTGTGATATTCTAAATTTTTTTTCTCCTTGGATTTGGAATAATTGGGCTTTTCTCTCAGAAGGTTTTTAATTCTCGCTTTCTGTGCTGATTCTGTTCTTTTCTCTTCACGGTTTTTATTTTTTTTATTTTTATTTTTATTTTATTTTTTGAATCCAACTCCCTATTTCCTTTTATCCTTCCCCCTCCTGAGTTTCTTTTCTAGCTTCGACCTCTCAAACAAACCCAGCCAGACCGACCTCTGCAACTACCTTCCTTTTGATTTCCATCTGATACCCAGTTTGAAGCGTTCAATTTCTCCAACATATCGCAGCATGGTGTTAGTTGGTCAAATTCATTCCTTCATACTTGAACATGCAGCAAAAACAAGAACGAAAGGTTCAGGTTTTGATCAGCAATGAGACAATTTCTACTGTTGCCCACAGACCACCACCGACGAGACCCGCGCCATTAGGAAGCCTACCAACACAAAACAAACTCCAGAGGGAATTATATACAGAGACTAAGTGTTTCGGGAGAGGCGTTTCCTTAAATTTGCTGAACTTTTTGGTCCCGGCTCTCTAACAAGACGGAGGAGGCAGCAAAATGGCGTAAGGGGAATTCATATAAAACGGGAAAATTATATCGAACTTACCTAGATCTTAATAATTCTTGCCCCTAGCTCCTAGATCTGCCCGGGAAAAAATCCCTTCACCAAGCACCGGCGAGAACACAACTAGACAGACTTCGATTCCACGCAAATAAAATATCGACACACAGTGGAATCCCCCCAAGTATATTCTGAAAGAACTTACATGGGTCTCCAGTTGCCTTTTGAGGAGTGTCTCACAACTACTTCCGGACTTAAAAATGGAAGATACTGTGCCAAATGGCATAGTTCTTTTACTTCATCACTTGTCTTCAACTACTCTCCCGTTTATGCTCAACGCTCTAGGAAGTTACCACTAGTAGAATCCGCCTTCGGCCATCCCTTGCATCAAATGCCATTCGAAATTCCGATCCCAGATATGCCAAGCTACATGCAACTCTGCAGAGATTGCGGTTAATCATTCACACCCAGTCAGTCAGTCAATCAAAATCCAGCAAAGCCCTCGGGAACGGATGTAAAGAAAGCAGCAAGATTTTTTCCATCAGGACTCGCACCTCTAGAGTAAACCAACAACAACAACCCCTGGGCTTGTGTGATGCCAGCTGCATACGTCACTGCAGGATGTGTTGAGCTACAAACAGGCCAATGGGGGTTAATAGTTGCTCTTGTCCTCCAAGCGCCGGCCAGGGTAGTCTTCCTGGGAGATGTATAATCTCATGGTTGATAGAATGCGGGCGCTTAGAGGGAAGTGGCTGTATGGTCAGGTAATGTCAGGTACTGCGAGATACAATACATACAAGACATACACACAGGAACATTACAGCAGAACCACGGAACAGAAACAACAGAACATAGATTGACTTCAACTGCGGAGACGATGATGTTGTTGTTGTTATTCTAATATTATTTATTATCATCAGGAGAGGACCGGTGGTTGGCAACACACTGAGACTGCCCATGTCGAATGCCAACCCTCTGCCGAGACAGGCCTTGCTGCCCAAAGGGCCAAAGGGCTGCCAGCATCGTCCTGAATGCGACATGTCCGCTGCAACTGGCCCAGCACTAGGGCAGCCTCATGGCCACTGACAATGGCTGACCCGGGTATGGCCGTGTCTGCAGATGCCATTGGTATTGGCGGAAGAGCTGCAAAAATCGAGATGGTGATGATAATAATAATAATAACCTGTACATATCAACTGCAATGCTGAATTCGCCATACACACGCCATTTACGCCCATGCCTCTCAACCCATCCTCTCTCCTCGATATACGAGGCCATTATTTATCACCTGTCGAATCCACATATCTTTCTTCTTCTTGATATCTTCTGTATTGAAGTTTCCATCAATGATCATCAGCTTCTCTTGGCCGAGTACTGTAGTTAGCTTCATTATCTTGGCTAGCGAACTAATCGCCCGCACATGTCCCCCACTCCGCCTGCATCTCTCCCCTCACAGGCTCACGCCATCTCAATAATCATCTCCAAGCGCCAGCGTTCACTCCTATCCTGCAACAAGTCTTCCTGCGCGCTCTGCTAAAAATAACCCGTTTCATGCTGCTTCCCGAGCCTAGTCTACAGCTACCCAGAGCTTGAGTCCTCCCCTTTTAACCTTGGGTTTGCGACCAGCCCTGTCGCCCGCCATGAGTCGCCATGGAAAGGACAACGACGACGAGATGTTTCTCACCTCCCCGTCTGACCAGACTCCCCCAGTCGTCTCTCCCTTGAGAATCTCCAAACGAAATACCCCCTCCCCCGGTCCAGCTGCTGGTCAAGCTGCCGGCCATACCACCCAGCCTTCCGCCTTCAGCCCAGCTCCGTGCAACCCCCCGCTTCCATACCCCGACGACCGCCCCCGGCCGCAACGAATGCATTCGTTTAGCCCCTCAAACTCTCGACCCCCATACCCTGATGATGGGATCCCTCCATCCGTAAAACAATCGTCAAAACCCTCTTCACCTCTTTACTCTGGTTCGGGAGGGTCCAGTCCCGCTGAAATCCCTCCTTCGTTGCGGCCCCGCGAAAGACGAGAATCCAAAACAGCGCAATCGAGCCTGGCTGAGCGGAGAGGCGCAACCGGACCAAAGCCATTGCCTGAATCTCCGGTGCTGCAAACTCCAGATAAAGAAGGGCTGTTTCAAAAACCTCCTCCGCGCCCAGCTGGAGGAGGCGCCCCTATGGACTACCATCAGCACTGGCCTGCGCCAGGTAGTTCTGCACCTTCTTCGTCGAATCTAGTAGCTCCGCAGCAGAGCACAGTTAATCGCATAGGCTCGACTGCCTCAAACTCGACTACAAAGGCCCAACGTGGTTCTCCTCCCCCGCCAGAGACGCCAATCGTGCCCCCAGGGCCGTCAGACATTGAGTCTCGCTATGCTGCTGCAGGGATTGCAGGAACATCAACCCTCAGTAATTTACAGGCCCAGAGTGCCGCTGCGCAACAGCGTGCCCAGCAGTATGCCGTTCCTCAACAAAACTCTCGCCTTGCCCAACCTCCCAACCCAGCTCCAAGGCCATGGACTCCTACAGAGACTCCCGGCAGTCACCCACATGGCCCACCAACCGTGTACCAGGGACCCGTTCCTGCGTCTAGACCCCCTCTACAGAGCTCAGGGCCATTGAACCATCCTCCCCAGGGAACCACTGCTGGTTACCCCCATAATCCATTAGAAGAAGACTTCCAGCGATTGAATCTGACTGCGTCTCCTCCTCCCGCTTACTCAAGCCTTGGTGGTCCAGCACCCCGCAGCTATCCCAATGAAAAGCAAGGTGTTATCGCTGCTACTCACCCAGCTCCCATGGATGCTATCACAACTAGCGCCATGGCCCCTTCCACTATGGCACCTCATTCTCATACTTCTCCGGTTTCCAACACCCAAAACCATCCAGCCTTTGCAAACGACCCCAGACAGGCGGATCCTCGCACCTCGCAGCCCAGTATTCAAAATGGACACCCTGGTGTTCAGCACGTTCCTCTTAATGGATCTCCCGCTCCTCCTGGCCCCTCTCCGGCTTCCCCTCCTCCTCTTCCCGAGGGCTGGATTGCACACTTGGATCCCAACTCCGGGCAATACTATTACATTCACCTGCCCACTCAATCAACTCAATGGGAATTTCCCAAAGGGCCAACTCCACTCAATCTAAACGAACCAATGTCTCCCGCAGCCAGCACATTCGCAGGTCACCCAATCGCATCCCCAGGGCTATCAGCATTCGGGCCTACCCCTATCGCCTCGCCTGCTTTTTCCACATTTGGACAACCTCTAGGATCGCCGAATCTTCCAATGACACCGGGGTATGAGGGTAGTGTTATGAGTATGAGCACCGGTTTTACTGGGCCCCCTCCTATCAGTGGTGTAGAGCTGTACAAGGTTGCACCAACCAACGGAGTTTATTTTGGTCCCTATCTACGTTATACGAACATGGACATGGAACGCGGACTCTGGCTTGGTTCAATTCTCTTAGTGACAGATGCACCACAACCGCCAACCATCCATATCCATCAAAGCGTCGACCTATCTCCAAACCCGAGACAGCTCAAAGCAGCCCCTATCTCAACTCACCAGCGATGGACGTTTTATAAGTATAGCATTGATTTGACTATGGAAGAGTATCCTGCAAAGTGGACCTACGCAATTACCTCACATTTAGGATGCACAAGATATGAGTTCCTGGTCGCTGGTCGGAACGAGACGAACTGGCGCTTCATTGCAACATCCGGGAATGACTTCTCGCTTAGCGTAAACGCAAATGAGCGGGCCCGTCTTGGCGGCGCTGGATACATGTGGAAGGATATCATGCAGAAACATGTCGACTGTGGAGGCTTCCATGTCCATCTGGGGCTAGGGAGTCAGATCAATGCGGACCGAATTTGGAAGGAAATTCCATCTCTCAAGCAATGGCTCACTATCAGCGGCAAAGAGCAGAGAAAAAATGCCGTATGGACTGCTGCTCACGAGGAGGATACTACTCATGCCTACTTCCACTATTACACAAGTCATTTTGATCAGCCACATATGCGCGAAGCATTTGCTCAAATTCCTCATGTATTGCAGGTTGATGATCATGATATGTATGTCTCTAACCCGCTTCAGATTTAACGAAATCCTCATTTTTAATTTTGCTTCTGCTAACAATTTGTCAGATTCGACGGTTTTGGCTCATACCCCGACTATATGCAATTCTCGAACATGTTCAAGAATATTGGCAGGATCGGCATCGAAATGTATCTTCTCTTCCAGCACCATACGACACTAGAGATTTTGCGCCACGTTAGCGACGATATGGATTTATTTACCATAACCGGAACCGGCTGGCATTTTGTCAAATACCTTGGCCCTGCCATAGCTGTGGTCGGCCCCGACTGTCGTTCAGAGAGGAATCCTCATCAAGTCATGGCTGGACCTACCTATCAAGGGCTTTTCCCTAAGGTTGCAATGCTCCCTCCGAGCGTTCAACATTGCATATGGATGATTTCTGTGCCGCCCATCTATCCGCGATTGGAATCTACGGAGCATTTTGCGCAAACAATAGCCAGTGGCAAGAAAGCTGTCACCGGAGCGTACAATGTTCTCGGAAAAGTGACGAGCTCTGTTGCTGGCGTTGTTGGTGCCAAGGGCGCAGTAGGGTCCGGGTTTGACTCGGTAAAGAGAGCTGTTGGGAAGTCTGGTCTGATGGGAAGCGTTCTGAATCCGTTTGGTGATATCGAGATTCTCGATGAGCTAAGGGATCAATGGACTCATGATTCAAAGGTACATTTTCACCCCATAGCTCGCTATTTTCATGTTAACATTTTTGCTAACTTCCTCTCCAAGGATCTTGAACGAACTTATCTCATTCGCACTCTTCAAGGAATTGCCCATCAGAAAAGCATTCGAATGACCTTCCTTTCTGGTGCCGTCAACTGCTGCGGTGCCGGTCTTGTTCACGACCCCTCCCACCCCACTGACCACAAGACCATGTATCAAATCATATCGTCCTCGGTCGTCAACACACCTCCACCATCTTATGTTATGAAATTACTCCATGGCAATAACAGGCCTCTTTACATCCCTGCAAACGGCCAGAGAGCTGTACCCGGCGTCGCCACGGACACCAAAGAAGACATGATGGAAATATTCCAAACGGACGTCACGGGGCAACCTCGTGAGCATCGCAGACTCATGGGCCGCCGAAACTATGTTGCCATTGTTGGCTATGATCCGGACAATGTTCAGACAGGCTATGGGCCTATGAGTCCTACAACCCCCGGGTTTAAACCAGGCATTCTCCCGAAGCTGAGTCTAGCGGTGGATTTCCTGGTGCAAGGGGATAATGCTTATGGCAATGTAGTTAAGTTCGGGCCGGTTATTGTACCGAGCCTGGAACTGGGGAGGTAAGTGGATTTGCTGCGCGTGGGGAGCATTAAGAGAAGGAGCGGAAATACTGCATGGGTGGTATATGCTTTTAGGAATACGCATTTGGATTGTTTGCCTTGAAAAAGACGTCGTTGTTCTTTTGGAATAAGAAGCTGGCCTTGTTCTTCTGTTTTGACTTGCTTGGCATTGGCCCCTGTTCTCGTTTCATATACATATATTCGCTTTGACAACATTTTTTCCTTTTATTTTCTGGTCGGCCGTTCGGCCTTCTTGGTCATATTAAACAAGTGTTACGAAACTCGCATATATTTATCTATATCCATCTCCCTACCCTCTTTTATACTTTCTATCTTATGTGCTTAGTATGACTTCCCGTATCTTTTTCAAGCGAATATCACCAGGTTTTCTTTTTTTTTTTTTGGGGGGGGGGGCTTTTCTCAGAGCTTTTGAAGGTTGCTTGTGACGTCACATGATCCCAATTTTCCAAGGTTGGTCTCGTGAGCCGCATTTAAAACCTCAGCGACCACAGTAATGTCTTCATCAGGTTTGTCAATTTTCAAGAGACTACTACTGAGCATGGTAGGCGATTCTACTCAACTTATTACTAGATCATAAATCATGCAATAAACAAATTGCTCTCCGTGTCATGAAGTCATTGTTCCTTCTCTTCGTCTCCGCATTTCTCCACGTCATCTGCGCTTCGGCTCTTCCCGAACAACGGGCCGATCTCCACGATGGCGCCAAATGCCAGGATAGCCGAAATGTGTCGAAAGAATTGTTCTCCTCACTTGAAGAGCTGTCCCGTATCGTCGATATAGCTTATTGTGTCGGGACGACGGGGGTATACAAGCCGTTTCAATGTTTGGGGCGTTGTCATGAATTTCCAGGCTTTGAATTGCTAACTGTATGTCAATAATGACACCAATACTAGTATATTTCTTATCGAATTTTATCACGAGATAAAATCTCTTGCTAACAGCAAAACCCTTTTTAGACATTTAACACGGGCCCGCTCCTCTCCGACTCCTGTGGCTTCCTAGTCCTCTCCCATCCCCCGTGGCCGAAACGCATCATCATAGGCTTCCGCGGCACCTACTCTATCACGAACACTATCGTAGACCTTTCGGCCATTCCACAAGTCTATATACCGTATCCGGCCCCTAACCCCTCGGACCCATCGCAGCACACATGCAACAACTGCAGCGTCCATGCCGGCTTCATGGCATCATGGCAAAGCGCGAGAATTACCCTAGTGGACCCGTTGAAAAAGGCCTTGGTTAAGTACCCGGATTATCAACTAGTGCTAGTCGGACACTCACTGGGCGGCGCTGTGGCTGCGCTGGCTGGTCTCGAGTTCCAGGTCCGCGGATGGCAGCCGCAGGTGACGACGTTTGGGGAACCGATGATAGGGAATGAAGGGCTGGCGGAGTATTTTGACGAGGTGTTTCGCCTCAAAGATACCTCCTCATCGTCGCCATCTTTTTCTGCTTCCTTGAACCAAGGGTACACGAACGACGACATTCTCATTCATAAAGGGAACAAGACATCCTCCTACCATCGTGTCACGCACATCAACGATCCCGTTCCCCTCCTACCGCTGGCGGAATGGGGCTACAAGCCGCACGCGGGTGAGATTTACATCTCAAAATCCAGTGTGCCGCCTAACACCACTGATTTGCGTCATTGCATGGGCGTCGCGGATCCAATGTGTATTGCCGGTTCTAATGTGACCGACAAAGACTTATTGTTATTATCCCTGTCTTCATCAGCAGCAGCGTTAGACTCGATAGAGTTGTGGGATTCCCAGGTTGCTGCAGGTGATAATGCTGTCAATAAAGAAGGGGGGCAGGATGACACTGGTCAGCAACGGCCATTATTGATATCAGGAATTAAAAATCAACCCTCAATGGAGGAAGACTCAGCGCAGTTGAATCCTGTCCCCCACCGCCTGAGACTGTGGGAACTGCTGTTTGCGCATCGCAACTATTTCAACCACCTAGGGGTGTGTTTGCCATCGCCCAGTTGGGGAAATGATCCTAAGGGAGGAAAAGGTGGTCATGGTAGTTGGAAGTGGCCGTGGAAGTGGCCGTGGAAATGGAAGTGGAGATGGCCGTGAAAGGGGAAGAAGAATCAAGGGGAAAGCGGGGATGGTTGCGTGATGAATTGACTGAGCAACTCACAGACTGGAGGGCTGGGGTGTTAGTTAGGCCTAAATTGTTTGGTTGCATGAAACGGATAGGTTCTTTTTTTGGGTACGGACGAAATTGATAGTTTTTGCCATATACCCCTATGCGGTCTTGTTGATCCACTGGTAGTATTTTCCCTTTTTAGTTTTCGGCCCCTGTTGTCTTTTTGGACACTTGCCTGTTCTTTTGGTTTTGGTTTTCTCTTTTGTGCTTTTAAAGTCTTGGGTTCTGGGTTTATCAAAAGCATGTTGGCTGAGTATTCTGGAGGGAATTACTTTATCCCGGGACGTAAACAATTTCTCGCCGAGCCCTTTGTTAGACCACCCGTGGTCAGATCTAATATTAGTTTCTTTTGGCCAACTAAAACATTACCGGTTGTGGAAAAGCTCGAAGCACTGCCTGTGTCGAAAGCGGTGCTTTTCATTTAAAAGTCAGCTATAACAGCGGTATCCGTGTATCCTTGGTCAACAACATGTTTTTCTTGGCTAACATGAAGCGCTTGTCAATTGAGGAATACGGGCCGTGTTTATCTCTTGATGGTACAGTCCTAAGCAGCGCACAAAGTCCAGCCGCCCTCGCAGAATCCGCTAAACCTATACTTACAGTCGGAGCCATGGAACTTTTTATATATCCATGCGCGCGCCAACAATACTCTGTATGCATCCCATCGAAGATCAACGGACTCGTCCGCCGCGCCAGAGTGTTTTTAATCAAGAGGTGACGTTTGCTATTGAAATTGAAGCAGAAACCTGTTTTTTAAAGAATTAATAGAGAGTGATATAAGGCTGCATGTTTTCGCACATGCGCTTCTTGAGGAAGTTCTCTTCGAGCTCTCCCCTCCGCCCCCTCTCTACAGCCCCCGTAACTACTATATCTACTAGGTACGGAGTACGAGTATGGATGGACTGGACTATACTAGTATCATGTGATTCTCATTCTCGATAATAATATCCGGCCCCATCGCCAACCCCAATACTACTCTACGAGGACAAGGAGTCAAGGACCAGCACTAAACCTCTCACTTCTCGCCACATATACACACACCGCGTTTTCCCATCAGCCGTGTGTCCGGCCGGTTCAAGGAGGCTCCCCGTGTCCTGAAAGGTTCAGACAATAATACCGTGGAGTTCGCAGGGATAAAGCCTCTGGACAGTCCAAAATGTGTTGTCATTATGACACCCAGGAATGACACCCAAGACTAACTTCATCCACTGGCAACCCCCTCGGGGAACAAAGAGCACTTTTCCCCCACATGCTGGGCAGCCAATATTCGTCCGTTTTCGCTACGACTGGACATTGGCTAGCCGAGGGGAATGGGGAACTTGGAGTTACTCCAGCACTGCCTGACCACGTTGTGATCTGTGCATGTCCATTCAGATGATCTGTTCGCCGGGTTTTCTTTTCAACCAAGCTCTAGATTCGTGACTCTGTGACGCGGTCCTGTGTTTCCGATTTGCTTTGAAAGTCCTAAGCAAGTGTGAGCCGACTGACTACCTCAGGCCATATTTTAAAATCCTCATTCCAAAAGGCTGAGTGCTAACAACACCTTATGCCTTGACTTCCTATGTCAGATGCGGCATGCTTATTTTTGATCTTTCTATTTTTTTTATTTTTATTTTTATTTTTTTGGCTTTTGATCGGCAGTCGGCTAAGCGGGCGGCTGAGACTGATGAGATCTCTCCGCAAAACCAAAGCCCTCTTCCTCCATCTTTCAAAATAATCGACCACTTAGCTCGGAAATCATCATGCTCGAACAACAAATATCAAGTTCCGATTGGATACTGCGGTCCTGGGCATGATCACCTGCCCCGAGCACGTTGCTAGCATGCATTTTCTTTTTTCACCGCATATAGTGCATCGGCGCATATACCCATGGATTTCTGCTCTATTTCTGTCATCTACTAACAACCAACTCCTTCAAAGTCGGGTTGGGCATCGTCTATGGACCTGTCGGCGAAGCACCTGCTTTGACTGCCGAGATTCTGGACCAACCTGTTCTGTCTAGATTAAAACTATCCAAGCCTCTTGGGGCTCATCTCTGCGATACCATCTCTTGCCGTTGCTGAAATCATCTGGTCTCTTGACTGCAGACAAGGCCGTTGACAAGCTTCTCCACACAAAGAGCTTGACGGCACCAGCTGAACATGTCGAATCGTCCCGTGGACTTTTGTGGCGCTATGTCCGCTACTTTATTTCATCCTCGTTCTTTTTTCTACTTTAAGTAGCGGCTTGCTCCCGCTTTACAGTGGGACAATCATTTTTCATTTCTCAAACTTGTTCATAGTTGTGCTGCCAAGTTGTCCACTATGTTTTCTTCCTTTGCGCTCTTACTTATACCTCTGTTCTTCGGTGCACTTGGTCGAGGACAACCTAACCCGGGAGCATGTTCTGGTTTCTGCAACGGCCGTGATCCGGGCATGGTTCGAAGAACGTCTGATGGACGTTACTTTCGCTTCCAGTCATACAACGGAATTTCCATATCGTCTGCTCCCGCGATTGAGGGCCCCTGGTCAGATCCCTACTCGATGCTGCCAGATGGATCGGTGATTAACCTAGACGGAAGATTTGACCTATGGGTGAGTGGCTGTTAGTCCTCGGGGAGGTTGAGGGGGAGATCTCTTTTTTTGACCAAACACGCAGGCCCCCGATGCCTACAAAGTCCACGATCTTTATCATGTCTATTACTCCGTCTCAACACTGGGCTCACGAGATTCGGCCATCGGTCTCGCAACCTCCCCAACAATGGAGCCAGGCTCCTGGACAGACCACGGCTCAGTTGGTGTGCAGACTAAGGGAACTGACAACTACAATGCCATCGACGGCAATCTCTTTGAGGATAAAGATGGAGCCTTCAGCTTTAATTGGGGCTCCTACTGGGGCGGTCTCTACCAGCTCGAGATGAATGGCGATGCAACACAGACAACACCAATGTCCACCGCTATCAATCTTGCGCGCGAGCCAGGCTGGAATGGACACATTGAAGCTGCCTACCTCTATAGGCATCATGATGATTACTTCATGTTCTTCTCCTGGGGTAAGGCGGGTGATTATGATACCAACCCACCTCCACCAAATGAAGAATACCGGATCAAAGTATGCAAGGGGTCGTCAGCAACAGGCCCATTTGTGAGTTTTTTTTGTTTCTCTCTTAGTCTTTGTTCTTTTTTTTTTCCTTTTTCGGCCTTTGACTAACCTTTCCCGAAGGTTGGTCCTGCAGGCCGTGCATGCACTGATGGTGGTGGCGCTACTATCTTGTCAAGCCATGGGGAAATCTTTGGGCCAGGTGGACAGTAAGTTTTTACCCACCAAATTTTCTAGCGCTATTTTCTTTTGTATTATTATTCCTTCTCTTCACACCAACACATCGGCCCAGAGTCAAACTGTTATTGTTCCTCGGATAAAAACCAACAAGTTTCTAACTCAATTCCAACAGGGGAGTAATCACACACCACGAATACGGCCCAGTGATCTATTACCACTATACAAACAAAACAATCGGCTGGTCTAACGACGAGCAGCTCATTGGGTGGAATCGACTAGACTTCTCCAGTGGATGGCCTGTTGTCATATGATGCCCTTTTCTCAAATATTATTATTATTATTGTTGATTATTTTCTCTTTTGTTGCAATGATGACCCCTCGAGCCCTTAGACGGCCCTTTATGACACATGACGTTATTTTGGTTGTTCACTTTTTTTTGACTTAGAGTTGAAATAGCGTGTGCCGATCGATTCATTCGTTTTTCCATCTAGCGCCAGCCACTCTCTATATGGGGGAAAGTGTGGATGCCAGCGAGCGTTTGGTGGCGAAATTAACATTTCTGAAGATTGCATTTCTTGCATCCCATTGCTGCAGCGCGGTGTTCCAGTATACATACATATACCAAAGACCTTGTTTGCAGTACCGGTCATACTATCTTTTGTGTTATATATGAGGCCGCTACTCACTACTATCTATCTATCTATTTCTATATATATATATCTGCGAGCTAAATACACTCAATATGAAATAAAATATAACCATGCCAGTCCAATTTGTCTTCATATTTTTGGGAGTCTTCACTTCTGTCCACAATTTGACAACACCCTTTATCGATTTATTGGCTATTTAACTTGGACCACATGCTGAACAACATACACATACATTATCAATCCGTATCCATAACCGACTATCTATTATACGAAGAGTTTTTCAAAGGTCACCCCGCCCTCTCCCTTGGCGGTCACCAAACGCAATCGCCACTCGGCCTAAAGCTGTCCGATCTGGAGAAAACTGGGGTTTCGCGCATCGATTGATTCAACTCTGGACTCCTGCTGGGTTCCAAGGGAGCCAATGCCGGCAAATCAGCGATCATAGACGCCCATTTGCAGAAATCAAGGGTGGAGATCAGCTCTGAAGCGGAGTCTACCGCTTAAGTTTCATCCTATTATCGCCGTGCTGCGTTGACTAAAATATCACACCGTATGAGCGAAATGTATGTAGGTATGTGCAAGTTTAGGCAAGGAAAGAAGTCATATGAGCTCGTTTAGGCGGGATAAATTCTGCGCAGTGACTCGGGGGTCTTAGAGCGGTGCGACTGTCGCTGTGACTGTGACAGGGCCCAGTTTTTGATTCTGCCACAGAATAACCCGGCTGGAAATGGCCTTGGGCCAGTAGGGATTTTATTTAGCTTAATGGGATATGGAGGATCCGAGGATGGGAATTTCAGGTCTGTGCTTAGTGCTTTGGGAGATCTTTGACTACTATTAAAAGTGGAATATCTGGCCATAGACGATTATTATTATTATTAGTTTTGTGGACATGGATGCAGTAATCCCTGTGCGTTGTGCTATGTATGGGGCACAACATGGTAGTACAGATATAGTGTGAGCCGTGAGGCGGAAGTCCGGGGGAAACGGCCATGGCTTCCTTCCCCCTCCCCCACAATGGTGTCCGTGGGCTTGGGGTTGTGTCAAGATCCGCTAGGCTCTAGCTACGGAGACTTAAAACAAAGTCTTCCTCCTTAGGGCTCTGATTCTCGACAACATGTGTTAGTTCGGTGACTTGTCTGGGTCTGAGCTTCAACAACAAAGATGCGCCCTCAGCCGCAACCGCAGCCAACATCTCGGCACTGCACTGTGTGCTGGGCAGTCTGATTCCACGTCAATTCCGTTGATGGTTTAGGACGAGGGGTAACCACCTCCATCTTTTACGGACCACGGAGCAGCCCACCGGTCCCCGCGATACTCCCCTGCCCCCCGCCTCCCGCCTCGTCTTGTGGGGGGACACTGGCGGTGGAGCAAGTGGCTTTGACCCGTTGGTTTCCGACGACAGCGACAAGTGCATTTACCTATCATATTATTATTATTATTATTATTGAGCGGAATTATTAGGTCTGGACTCAAGCTCATGTCTCATTGGTTAGTAAATAGAATTATTAGAATCAAGAGCGCCCGCGGCTGCCCGGATGAAATGTCTTGTTTACTTGGCGAAGCCAGGGCGAGGATAAAGACTGAGCCCGAGGTGTGTGTCGGAAGGTCGTGCTTGCTCATGGTTGGAGTTTGATGCTGGTTTGGATTTTGTCAGTATAAGAAGATAATGACGATGGAACAGCCCAGGTAATTCGGTATTGCCGAACTGCTTTTGTAATCTTCTTCTTCGTCTTCTTCTCATACATTATGAGGATGATTGGCTAACCCTGACGCGTTATGTTTGGCAGCGATGATTTACGGCGCACCGAGATGGCCCATCCCTATTCACGCGATCTTGCTTCTCTGTGCAATCATCTGTATGCTCACGCATTAGCGAAAACTTGGATGTCCCTTCATGATTCTGGGCGGTGGATGAATAGGCTCCCTATTTAGAAATGTTATCAGTTGTTTCATGTGTTTTCAATTCACTCTCTGTCCAAATACCTAATATGCCAAAATATTGAAAACTAGTCAGCCATGAAGAGAAAAAAAATGATGTAATAATAATAAAAATTACTCCCATAGGGGGAATCGAACCCCCGGCTAGCGTGTGAGAGACGCTGATGTTAGCCACTACACCATATGGGATGGTATTTGACGGTGAGAGAAAGCCCCAAGAAAATAATAAGAGAGCTCTATGGTGTGTCACGTGACATTGTTGCATAACAAGAGCTGAACAAATTCATACCGTCTACATACCACATTATAATATATAATGTACTTTATAAACACATCGATTTCCTCCTTTCAATTGCAAGTGCAAGCATTTAATGGCAAAGAAAAAAGGGCAAAGAAAAAACAGAACATTTACAAAGAGATAATGTATATGATTACTCCTTAAAGCCCCTCAACTTTCACCACCCTGTGCTATCACAGTTTCTTGCACAAACGTGTATTGGTATCAATGACCTCCCAAGCCTCGGTGCCTGGCGTAGTCCGAGCGTAGAAGACATGCTCAGGGTCCCACTTCTTCTTCAGTTCGTAAAGACGTGGGTACTTGAAGCCCCAGTACGCTTCTTGCCAGTTCGGTTCTTCCAAGTTGCCCTAGAAAGAAAGGAAGCGAGAAGCTATTAGTGATCTGATGGATGATTGTGATGTTTTACTATGCACTGAACTGCAGAATTTCAATTACGGGGATCAATTTGTATATCAATAAAACGTATGTACCTCATTGACATAAGCAGCACCGTTGGGAGATGCCGCTATCAAGGGCCCATCAACTTTTTCATTCAAGTAATCCTGCAAAGTACGCTTCTGCGTAAGGTTCGCGCCCACAGGGACAGCGAGAGAGGTGATGGTAAATGTGGAGGCCTGACGCCAGGTTGGGTGGATCTGTAGAAAAGATGTTAGATTAGCGCGAGAATGGATACTAATAATTCTGGGTAGAATATATTATTATAAAGGAAATGATCAAGGATATATGGCGAAGAATATCGATACGTACAGCGTTATCCGCCTCGGGCTTTCCCACGCCAGGTCCGACGACGTGACCGATGTAAAGCATGTTTCCGGCATCTCCATCAATGCCAGACCTGTATCCCTGAACAATTTCCGCGTTGTAGTCCGCGATATCGGCTTTGGCAAAAATCCGACCACCAACCAATGCTGTCTGGGGAACAGGTTCCGGCTCAAATAGCTCCATATATAGATCATAAAAGGACCCAAACTCCTTGATGGCGTAATCGTAAGGTACTCCAGCGGCGTCCAGCTCGTCCATTACTGGCTGCGCAAGAGTCTGTAGCTGCTCGGCAGTCATATTAGGCCCGACGGCGGGATGGACACGGAACATGTTTCCAGAGTATATTTCGAAGTAGACCATCATGCCGTTTTCGATCCAGTGGTTGGAGTAGCTGTGGAAGATCTCGACACCTTTCCAAAATAAATCTGCGTTGGTCGTGTGCGTGGTGTTCAGGTCAAGGGTGAAGCCTGCTGCTTTAGTGTCGTCAAAGGTCTTGACGGTTACGGATAGCACGGCGGCATAGGTGGCTGGCCCGCCTCCCTTTAGAGCCCAGAAAAGATCTGGGTTGTTAACCGCACTGACGGATCGGAATTCGCCGTCAGCGGTTATGACTTCAAATTCTAGAGCTTGGTCGGCAGCTGTTGGAGACATCTGGTTAGAAGATCTGATCGCAAATACCTACTTCATATGGGACTTGGGATACTCACCCATTCCGTAAAGCGTGGATAGAGGGCCATGGCCACCACCCTGGATATAGCCGCCTGCAATACCGACAGTCTAACACGCGAATTGAAATTAGTATAATTCACCGAGCGAAGCTGAGAAATATTAAAATGTGCGTAGCGCATGAAGCCTCAACGCCATAAGGGGTTGCTGAGTGTTAAACTTTTCTTCCGCAGGTATTTCTCCCGGACCTTTTGTCTCTGATCTTGGGAGCTGTGCCTAGTCTCTTACCAGAGACAGCCTTCCTGTACAATTTTCGATAGACAACGACACAGGGTGTTCTGGACTGACCGAGCCTTTTATTCCTTAACATTGTGTCTGTTTTACCTGATATTGCCATAACCTTAACTAATCAGGAACTGCTATGTACCAGACGCGGGAGACGCAGGAGCCCTTGTTAGATCCTAATCGGGAATCTGAAGCATTTACGATACTGTTTCACTCCAATCATTGCTTCAGACTTCATAGAAGAAGGTAATCTGGTTCCGCCAGAAACCGTAGATTCAATGTTCAAGAATGAAAGGCTCATCTAGTCCCAGAGCACCCTGTTTTGTTAGTCTATGAGAAAATGTTAATAGAATGCCAGCCCCCGATAAAGGGATCAGACACAGCTTTATAAGGTAAGAAATGAGGCCATGAAGGATTCCGCGGTCTGCAATATATAAGCACATCAAACTCATGTGCTACACGAGTATCTTGGAATAGGACAAACCAGAAAGAACATGCTACTACTTACAGCACATTCTCCTCCAATAAAGACCTGCGGAGGATCCTGTTTATTTAGGAGGCTATAGATGTCAACGCCCTGTACGCCGGCACCGATCTTTAAAGCACTTCCTTCATATTCCCCTCCCGGGCTGATATAATGTTTCATGTACTCCATATCCTTAAAGCTATGTGTATTTATGGCCAGAGATCCGTAGCCAGTCGAGCGCCCAAGGAAGTCATGGCCGGTGTTACGAATAATGAGGCGGACGTTGTTCTCGCGAGCAAAATCGATCCCAGCTTTGACATCACTCGCGGTCTCAGCCATGATGACATACTCCGGATAATAACCGAGAGTACAAGATGCCTCAGGGTTGTCGGTTGGAAGACAAGTCGTATTCGTCCAGTAGTCCCAGAGATTGAGTACTTGCTGATCGGTTCTGCTCATGTCGTTAGTCAAGGATTGAGAAAAGGGGGAGAACACAGACCGCGCCTGTCTTTTGGGGCAGGAAAGGTGACAACTTACTGCCATTGCTCGTTGGAATAATTTTCAGTAACTTGAGCGCATTCTTCAGCGTCGTATGTCGGTATGCCTTCGAATTCGTTATAACAAACTGCGGCAACTGGAACGACCTTTTCCAGCCGGCCGCCAACGGCAGTGCTCAGAGTACTCCATGCTGCCTTGGTTGGCCAGCAATCATCACCTTCGTAGCATTTGCAGCTGTAGGTGCCGTCCTGGCGTTTGGCAATAGTGCCACGCTCCCGTTGTTCAACAGGAGAGGCGATGGCTAGAAGCGCTAAGCTTAGCTGTACAAAACTAGACCGGATAAGTAAACCCATCGTAGGGAAAAATCGCACGAGGTAAAAAGTAGCCTTTAAAAAGACGGTGAGGACCCGTTCCCAAAATATATATCTTTCGTTTCGATGCTTCCAGCTCTGAAAATGCCATCATTGTTCTAGTCCATTTTCGGGGAGAAATTCAATCAGAGGTTCAGAGCAACTAATAAGTGGATCATCGCTTTGATCCTTCGGTTCCCAGACGCTGCCAGGATACATGGGGGAGACAAGTTACAACTGAGGGTAAGAGAGAACAGCATCCCGGCTATTTAGAAAGCCAATATACCCGCATCTAATTACCTTCCACGACGCCGTTCAGAATACTGCGATGACCCTTGGAATCGCATTCTTTTGAAACAAATTGCCCTGCTCGTTCTCCAGCTCCAGGTCCGTGCTTGGCTGGCCAGGGGCAACAGCGTGAGGTTTTAACCAAAATGTTAGTTGATATGGCGTTACTGCTGAGGGAACCGGTACGTGAAGTCTTGCGGCACCGGGATCGGGGAGATCCATGACTTGTCTTCTCGATGATGGCTAAAATAGGCTCGGCTCATGCCAATATTATTCGACAGGATATTAATAGTTCGTCCTGATAACGCCCACAATAATAATAGCGTGGGCTTAAGCGCGGAAAACCCCCCTCGGCTTCCAAAAGGGTTCAAAATTGGTATGTTTCATTTGGCGTGGCTTGCATACCTAACTAACTTACTATTAGGGTCGACCGTCGAGGATTTGAGAATCCTTGCGTTGATGCTGTAAACTTCCAATTGATCTTCGTGGTTGTTTATTCATGAGAGACACTTGTTAGATGATAATAATAGTTAAGTTACATTAACTATCGAGAACGGCCTCCAGTTAGTTACTTAACATCATCAAACTCAGATGACACGTCGGTTTGCAGATCCCAAAGCTGCCCAGGGAATGCTATCGTCCCACATAGTCTCGGGTTCTCTTTCCCGCCGCTCTCTCCCCAATAGTTCTAGGAAAAAAGTCTGGGCACTCCGCCCGAAGAACGTCAAAATCCATACTCCCCACGAAAGCCTTCATCCACGCCTGCCACCTCAATTCTTCATTTAAAGCAATAAAAATCAAACCAGAAGCTAGTTTCCCAACTAGGAATAGTATACACAAATTTGAGCAGTGTAAATCCATTCAGTAGCGTGTATACCAGCCCTTTGCCTCCAGCACTGCATTCACCCGGTTATCCATACTCCTTATTAAGTTATACTGAATATCTTAATATTGCTCCATGAGACCTGTAATACCTTTCAGAGCTGGTCTTCCTTCTTCTCATTATCCCCCGTATGAATTCAATGTCCTTATCCAGATCATATACGCCTTCTTTGAGGGGAAACTACATGTGCTCGATTGGGTTCAAATCTGGAGAATAGAGAGGCCAATTCATGACTTTTATTGCATGATTTCTCAACCAATACTTGGTTGTTTTGGCTGTATGAATACTGGCGTTATCATGCATGAAAGTCAAGCTGGGATCATATATTGTAGGTATCATATCCTCCAAAAGAGCCAGGTAGGAGTCTGCTGTATAGCCATTCTTCTTGGATTCCAAGTCGCACTCCAATCTGTACAATTCTGACCTCTCTTTTCCTCATATTGCAGCCCAAACCATAACTCATATGCCCTTTCCCTTTCCATAAGGCTGGATATACCTCTTTTTCCACTTTCCCCATGTAAATTGAGATGAAATACTCATCTATTTCTATGCTCAGTACCTAGTTCAACAGAGCACTCATCTAAAAAGATGATTGTAGCTCACTCTTCAAAGGTCCAGTCTTTATACTTCATAGCCCATTCATATTGTAACTTGGCTATCTCAGGGGCCAATCTTGGGCATTTCTGAGCCTTCCATTTGTCATATCCACTCTCAACAATGGTATTTCTCAATGTATGAGGGGTTATGGTCAATTTGAGCTCGCGGATAACATCACGATATAGAGCAAAAGGATTTCATTTGATATATTGAAGAATAGAGGACTTTTGAAGGTCTGAGACAGCTTTGAGACATCCAGAGTGTTTTTTGGTGATGGAATCAACTCTTTCACAGTTGCAATATATGCTGCTTCAAATTGTGGATTTGAATATCTCAACACATTGAGATAGAGAAATTGTTTTTTTTCACTATGCTTGCAGGAAACTAAATAAGCTCTTGTTGCAGGTTTCAACTCTCTATTCCGCTGAATATTGGGACTTATGGGGTTCTCTGAATTCGATTATCCATGGTTGTATGAAGGTTTAAAGAATGTGGGTGGTTGGAAACGCGAGATTAAATGTAGCGTGGAGTGCCCAGACTTTTTCCCCCTTACTGTACTGCGTACTCATCTTCATACTGCGCAAATTACATATCATCGATGTACATGTAGTACTTTGGATGTTCAGGTGCTACGATCAAACCAAGCCTGAAGCAGAAGTTCACACTTAATAAGCGTGCCTGTCCAGCGTCTGGCATGGGATGTGGATAGATACTAGTAGAAGTCAGACACGCAGGTAGTCAGTCAAGAGGGTGCGCAGGCGGCAACTTACGGTGTACTGTACTTTGATTGCAGAAAATGGGGTTTAAACAATGTGCATTCAACGATGGCTGACGTTCACTCATACGTTTACCTCCATAATTCCGACTCCTATATACAGGTACATGCACATATACAGCACCTCGGAGAGTCAACGAGGCTCTATACATTGACACAATACCGATCTCTTAGCCGAAACATTCTTTCTAACAATATCCACAGCTTCCTGGATACCCTCAATCCCTCTCGTCGGCACTGCCTCTGCCGTCGGGGCCACCTTACACGCTCCCCTGGCCAGCGCCTGGCAGGAATTTTCCAAACGTAGCCGGGCTCGTCTCGTGGTAAACCGATGTACCTTTGGCAAAGATCATTCTCACTTCGACGTCATCGGGAGCGCCTTCTGGACCCAAATTGCGCGTTGCCACGAAAAGGTCTTGCTTGGATTTTGGTGCAACTTGACAGGACGGCTCTGCTATACCAGCAGCCTAAAAGATGTCAAATGCACTCAGTTTCGTCAAGCGCCTTGGCGATATCGTCTATGACCGAGGAGCTGTTGTAGTCGAAAACCCGACTGCGCCTAGGATCTTGACGTAATCGAAGCTGTGGGCAGAAATGTTGTGGAGAGGTCGAAGCCAGCCGCTTTTGAGAGCGGATAGCCTTGCTACCAACGCTGGAAACCCTCCCCCAGAACAAAATGGATTTGCCGGCACTGGAGGGATCAAGAGTCGGGAAAGGCTGCTGAGGTATTTAAGAAGAGGCCATGGCCGCTGTCGGAATGCCAAGCGGAAAACGGAAGCCTGCATAAAATGACAAAAAGTTGAGAATTATTTTGGTCCAGTACGACATACTCCTGAATAGTGTTGTTTTTTTCGCGGGTCGGGTCAAAAAAAAGCCTCAGTGCCCGAAACAATAGGGCTTCGGGTTAGGTCTTTAACTAAAAACCCGAAACAACGGGCCTGCGGGTTTAACTAACTGAGCCCGTTTGGCCCGCAACGGGTTTTTGGGCGCGCCTGCGGCGCCTAGCGTGCTTAACTGGCTTAACTAGGTTTAGTTAAGCCACTGGACGCCCCTATAAGCGCGGGCATGTTTTT
>PDNB01000207.1:0-50524 GCA_002573585.1 Helicocarpus griseus UAMH5409
AAAAAAAAAAAAAAAAAAAAAAAAAAAAAAAAAAAAAAAAAAAAAAAAAAAAAGAAAGAAGGAACGTGCGGGGGGTTTCCGGAGCGTAGTACCTAAATCAAGGACATTCCCGCCTCGACTGCTGTCCAAACCCAAGGGCGCACTGCATGTCGGGCAATATTGTGAATCGAACTCTTTGATATACTCGTAGAAGCAGGCTTCGTGCGAGACGTGACCACAGGAGAACTGGAGAACACGTTCTCCCCGAAGAGTATGTTCCAGCGGCTCTTCACATACAGCGCATTCGCTGCCAACAAAGGTTCTCTCCCTCCGAACCCTGGTCCGGTCGACGTCCATCACACCCGCCGCGGACCCGCCGGATCGCGAGTTGAAGGACGCCTGGGAGCGGTTGGAATGCGAACGGGTATCTGAGTACGCCAGCCTGGATGAGGATCTAAGGTTCGGATTGGAGGGGGTAGATCGAAAGGAGGACTGGACAGAGGGACTCCGTTCTTCTTCTATATGGGGGGCGAACTGAGGGGTGAAGCGCGAAGGTATGATGGTTGACTGAGACGACTCTGGTCGACGATAGGGCCCGCTGACTTGCGAAGGAAGGTCTAGAAGGGTATTTTTAGCTTCTTGCGAAATCGCGTTGGCAGGAACTATGAAGCAATGGCAGTGAATGAAGGATAAATTGATTGATTGATGAATTGATGGGGTAGTGTAGTGTTGAGGAGTGGTTAATTGATCTCTTGATGGGGCATGCAAGCGAAGGAAACAAACGTCAAGCAGCTAGTGGCGCAGCGGGGAGGAAAGACAGGCACACACACACGCAGGGGCAATCCAATGCGGGTGAATTCAGAATCAATCCAGTGGGCAGAGAGGGCGCATATAAGCCAAAGCGCAGCCAGTGACGGGTCAATGCCAATAGGGCACGGCTTTGCTTGGGGGTAAGTCGTAGTTGAGACAGGGGAGAGAAGAGAGAAGAGAGACGGGAAGCCAAGGGGAAGAAGAGAAGGGAAGCGGAGAAGAGAAAGAGAGCAAACTAACAAAGACAAAGACAACAAGCAACGTACCTTGCCGCGAGGCCCTTCTGGAGCGGCCAAACAAGCTAAGACTGGAGAGATTGAGGGAGACTGTCTCGTCCTTGTCCTTGGGGGCGTAATCAGACCTGGACGAGGAGGAGCGATATTTCCACATCAGACCCGGGGAAGCGGTGGTGACAGGCCTAAAAAGAGATAAGAATAGAGGAGAAGGATGGAGACAGATGGGATAATGAAGCGAAAGACGAAGTAAAAACAATTAATCCGGGGAGCGGGAAGACAGGACCGGACTGGGAGAGAAGAGGGAGGGGTTGGTTGGTGGTGGTTGGTGAAGACAGGGGGGGGGAGGATAATAGAGAGGAAAAGAAGGTTAGGTTAGTGACAGCGTGGTTGTCGGGACGTTACAAAACGAGAGGAGTTAGTGAGTTAGTTAGTTAGTGGTTAGTTGGTTGATTAGTTGGTTAGTTGGTTAGTTGAAGGCAGGGGAAGAGATTCAAGGGAATAATGATGATGGAGATATCAAGGAGGAAGGGTGTTGCAGGGTTGTGGTGTAGCGTTGTGCAGAAACAGAGTCACAGGCAGACAGACAGTTATGTTTAGTGGCCCACGCCCTAGCCTTAGGCGGGGTCTTAGCTAAGTCTTAGCGGTGAGTCTAGTTAAACTTAGCGGGTTGTCTGGCACTGTCTAGCGCCCAGGTGGCAAAGGCGGGGGGCTACCAGAATCAGAAAACATCCCAACTGCCAGTATCACCACATTATTATTTATTATTTACGCCGCTGTCTCTGTCCAACAGCCTATTACTATTCACAAACTTTGCATGTCAGACTCAGACTCAGACTCTTCTCGGAAAAAGCAAACAATTATCATTATTATTAGCCAAATAAAACAGCCGGGTGCCAGACAGTGGCCAAGGGGAGCCAAGACTGCATCCGCCGTCTCTAATAAACTTCAACCCACGTTCCGCCTGTTTCGGGGGAGCCCCTGCTAGCTGTATTAATATTGTATTATTATTATTTATTTGTTGTAACTCGCTTGTAATCCTTCTTTGACTCTGTGTTCTCTCCAAATTCTGGACTCAACTTCTTCCATTGGGTTGGAATATCATTTGGGGTTGGCCTTGTTCCTGGTTCCAGAGACCTGGACTCCCAGCCGGAAATATAATAAAAAAATAAAATCCATATGCCAAAATAAGCAAAAAAAATAAAAGTGCGCCATGGCTGTCTGCAGGATGGCTGCAGAAGATGTCATTTATTTTCCATGCTTTCTTTGCTTTTTTTTGTATATTCAAATGACCCTTGTCTAACTTTGTTGCCCATACATATACAAAGAACTTAAAGAAGTCACTCATGCAAGGTTATAGACTGAGTATTTATCAAAGACTCCAGAAACCATTTTCCTCATTGTCTGTTTTCTGATCTGTGCATAAAAGCAAAATTTACTACTGTCATGTATGTGCCCATGCAGCTAACACCAAAAAAGAAGCCTGTCTGATCCCTACCATCTATCCATCTCGGCAGGGGAATTGGATAAAAGTCAAGATGAAATAGCCAAAAGAGACTTGGAAAATGTGACAGGTAGAGAACATGACTATATATAGTAAGCAGCCCATCTATCTGAACAAGCTTTCCCTGCTCCATCTCCGTCACCGCTTCTAGGAAACCTATCTTTTATATATTACCCGGCATATATATATATCAGCAGGGAAGAGCGGCGGTGGGAAGCAAAAGCTTGAATTTAGTATTAGGGAATATCTTCTCTGCCGTTAGGAAAGACTCGCGATTATTCAGAAAATGGCCCCAAAAAACATGAAGATACTCAACTTCCGGGTTGAAGAAGATATTGTTCTCCTTTCTGCACTCTTTACATTTCACCGCATCTGGTCAATAATAACATACAATAATGACACAGTACAACGCTCGGGATATATAGATCTGTGCTCCGTGCGACATACCCGCATCTCGGTATTCCCTTGCACACCGGCTTTTTTATTTTTTTATTTTTATCATGCTGTGATACCACACCCTATATCACATATTCACTATTATCAAATTTTCCGGGCATCTTAATCTTCCAAACCACTCAGCCCTAGCTGGGTACCCGTCACAGCTCGCCCCCAACTTCATATTTGTCAAGATACGCGGGCTTATTAACGTACTACACGCCCTGAAAATCCCTGGATGATGAAAACAATCTCAGTCGTTATCGGTTACTTTTCTTAGGAATCTCTAACCCTAAGAGCAAGCCGTGCTCTGTTGGTATTACTGCTATACTAATCTGTAAAACAGTTTGTTTCCATACACAGAGTCAGTCTCGCACTTTCATCCCCTCTGCAGATCCTGGATCCGTCGCTAAAGGAGCAAAAACGGCCCCTAAATTTCCAAGGTTGTCGTGAGAAGCTGAAGTACGGGGCTAGCTGAGCCACCACAAAATATACTGAAGTCTGAAACATCCGAAATTGAATTGAACATAAGCATCCATAGTTCTCCAGCTTATCAATCCTCACTGCACTGCTCAGATTCAGCTGCCAGCCTCGAGATCTAACATTTGCTTCTCTTTCAAACTCAGCTATAACCGTCCTCAGCTCTCTCCAAGCAGTCTTGCAAGACAGCTCCCAAAATAGGACCCAAGTCCTTTCAAATCCTCAGTTGTCAAGTCCAGAACTGGATCAAACTACCAGCTGAACTCGTCGCCCGCTGCCCTTCAAGTTTCCCGTCTTCTTTCGCTTAAATGCGGAGCCCGGATGGATCCCTCAAATTTAACGGCGTAAGGTTGGAGCCAGAATAGCTGTCGATCACACGGGTAGAAAAGAAGGTTGCAAAAAGAGTTGCCAAAAACTACCTCGCGAGACGCAGAGAGGCTCGAGAGTAGGGGGTCAGCGCCCCATTATTTCCGAGTTTTAATAATCCACCGGGACCACTGCTGTCATTCTTGTCAGGGGTTTTGCTTGCATAACTACCACGACTATTATCCCATGTCGTCATATCATATGTGAAGGAGGAGGATTGTTGTAGCCCCTTGAAGAGGATTGGAGGACTGGAAAAGATTGCGACGCAGTGCAACGAAAAGAGACTCATGATTTATTAGTTAATTCTCCGAGTCGTGGGGTGACCACTGGTTACTATTATTATTGAAAACCCGGTTTGGAGACGATATCCCAAAACCAAGCCGACGGGTCTCCTTTTCAGATATTTGGTTAGATAGGGGTTTTTCTTAACAAATGCCGGCGCCATACAGCTGGGAGTTCCTCACGAGTCACGAACGGGCGGATATCCATCCATAGACATGCATAAACAGGATTCATGTCTCATCCCTTGCTGTAGCCTGTAGGCTTGTTGTGCTCCATGTGTTGACTACTCTGCTGCTGCTGTGGAGATATCAAAAAAAGCAATCCGCTGTGGGAACCTGCCGCGTTTCTTCTCCATTACTCACGTCCAGGGATAATCCGGCTGGGAGTAGCAGTTAGCGTAGTCAGTTGCAGTTTCGGGTGTTTCCACATGATAGAGCTGCCCTGGTGGTGTCACTTATTATCATGATTCAAGAGTCCTCCCACAACGCTTGTTCTCTTCCCACAACTTCTCCAAATCATTGAATCACTGAATAAATGTTGAAACCAACAGCGCACACAAGGCCACAGCCGTCATGCATGTTGGTATCCAACCTAGATCGGTCATAACCGTGTAGCCAGCCCTGTAAGGGGCATGCATTGCGCCATTTGTATCCGCTGTCATACATGATACAACCCCCCAGATGCTGCAGATGTTGAGTTTTAGCACCACATACATGTGTAGGATTATTGAACGGGTGTAGAGGTTGTCATATCATATTCCACGCCATGAAAAAAGAGTGGTTCGTTCGGGTTGTATATGTGTAATGTCGTTCAGGATCCTCCATTCGGATCTTCCCCATGCGTACGCCCAGGCGCTCAAGCATAATAATACAAGCAAATATGATACCACAAACTGTTAAAGGTGTCAGAAGAAATGTAAGGTTCCCGCTGTCAGCCCGCCTCTTTTACCAACTTGATTGGCTTGGTCAGTTATGCATGACGTTCTTGTTGTGGCCGTTGAGAGAGCTTCGTATTCGGCCGCTTGCCAATGATATCGCTGAACGGCGAGATTTGAAGATGATGGAATCTATCAGATATGAGCATAGTCCGCCATCAATATTGTTCGTCATTGAGACGGGATATTCTATACAAGTTGGATTCTAATGGGGTCTACATATGATTGATGACTTCTATCTATGTGATGATACAGGGGTATGAAAAGTGAAATAATCGTTCCAGTCCGGGCTTACGGGATGTTGATGATCATCATAGGCTATGGACTCGCTTTGCGTTTCAGCTGTGTTCGAGGGACCAAGCTTGTATATAGCCCTGCGTTGGCCTGTTTCAAGATGGTCGTTTTTGGGTCTCCATGAGTGGGGGATGCGGGAGACAAGTCTATCCCTGAAGTTTGAAGAGAGAAGAGGGGACTTCAAATTGTCCACATAGTGGTAGTGAGAACATGTCCCTTCCCAGCAGAGAGCTATCTACTGTGGCAGGATAGAAGGGGTGCATGAAGACGTGAAGTTTGCGGCCTTTTGAAGAGAAAGAATAGGCGAGTGAAGCTAGAAAAGTGGACACTTGGATATGTCATATCTCCAAAGATAGATGCGAATGATGGGAATGAAATGATATAGGCTTGAGAATAACATGCGCGATCCACGGCCAGCTGGACTCCCGTTCACCCAATCTTTTGATGGTTCCATACGGAGTCCTCCGTAAAGCAAGATATACTCAACCCCAACCTACTGATAGCCAGAATCCCAAGTTCGGCTGCTCCGTTGCCAACCCGAGAAGCAAAACCCGCTGCGAGCAGACCCTCTTCTAAAAGACATGAAGGACTGAGAAGACGGAAAATTCGTTTTCCTTTCGTTGCCACCAGTTTGCATCAAGGAGATACTATCTTTTGATGCCAGTGGGCCGCTAAGTCGCCTTTGCAGGGGACCATACGAGTCAAGGACCCCTTCCCCATCGGCAATATATCGGGGCCGTTTTCTGCTAAGATGGCGCTTTTCAACTCAATATAGCTTGAAAGTCGGGCGTCGGTAACCAACTGCTGACTCGTTCATATCTTCAAGGCCCTGAAGACATTGTCTTTGAGTTCAGGTACCGTCGATATACACAAAGCCATGAATACCGCTGCTTACCATACATGTTAACCATGGATCTAATCCGTAGATCGCTGCGAATAAGGATCGAACCATGAGTGTCTCGTGGGGTTTCAACTCTATTTTTGCCTTTGTGTGAACCGAGATAGCCCTTCTGTCTAGGGCCAAAGGCTATTTATTAATTTTAATATTTGGTTCTTGCTCAAGTTGCTTTTCACCAGCATTCGTCAGCTTTCTCCACCACCATCTTTGGGTGCTTGGATAAATTACTGCCAGAACCGCGCGAGAGTTTCGATAATCATCAATAATGTTCTCAAAGCATGGTCAGACTATGAAAAGTCTAAAGATAGTTTTTATGCAACTGTCTGCGTTTGGAGAGAAAGAATCGCTAAAAGTAAGCGAGCTGCCAAGTCGTTCAGAATGCGGAGAAATGGATGGCTTATCCTGATGTCGTCAGGGGTTTCTTCTATCCCTTAAACTTATTTTCTCAGACGATATTCGCAACCTTCAATAATGTCACCGGGCAGGAGTTTAAGCGAACTTTTTCCTCGAATGATCAGAGCTACTGCTCACCGTCTGTTGGTCGAGAGAATGATAACCCCGGGCCGTGCATAGGTAGGTGGTGAAAACTGCCTAATGACGCACCTAAACTATGCGCACACCGCGGTGTGCTTGCTGCGATACCTACAGGCTACAAACATCCCCTGCTATATCACGCATGTATGTTGTCACGTAATGTACATGCGAGAGGTTGATAGCACGCTCCGCTATTGGGCGGCGAGTTTGGAACCTCGAAGGGAACCTATTTGAACGTTGAGACTACATCGCAAAGATATAGCCGTTGTTTAAGGTATCTGTGATTCCTTTTCCGAGAGTATGCGCTGGGAAGATACTATTATATCAGAGTCTGCACTCGCTCAAACCTCATTTTAAAAAGAGGACAAAAACGCAACGGGTTGAGTGGACATGCTGGAGAATACCCCCTCCTTTTTGGGACCTCACTACAAATCGATGGCTTATCAAAATTTCCAAAAGCCTAAAGGGCGCGCAGTAGAACTATGCCTGATACGTTGAATGTATTATTTGGAAACTGGGGGAGATGAAGATGGGGGACGGAGATCCCGATCTACCTTGCTAAAAGATACGGGTATCGATCGATTCGGATCGATATTCACTGAACCACCCAAGGATCAAGCTGATCAGCGATGGGTAGGAAAAGTCATTTTCGCTCGTTGACAAAAAGAAAAGCTCTAAAGGCTGCTTTTTGAGGTTTCCAAATGATAGTCCTTGTTTTCATTTTTGGCCGCTACACTAACTGTGGTTGCCCGGATTGTTCGTTAATCAAGTTCGTTCAACTCAATCATCAATGCCATATTACCCAGGGCTCAAGCGATGGATCAACATGATGCAGCGTCCACACAGGCCTAGATTATGGTCTGCTGATAAGGTCAGACTTCCTACTCATACATACATCGTGGTAATGCGGGATTTTGGTTGACGAATTCTTTGGTGTTCTCTGCGAGTCGGGATTACATACTCGCCTATTCGTACTTTGGCCCCTCATACTTTTCCGTTTTTTAACGGCCCCCAAACATCCTTAATGCACGCCTATGCAGGTCTATTGTGGTGCTATTGTCAGGTGGGACATCACTTTAGGATTCACCTGGGAGAAAGCGGAAAATTAAGTTGCCGGATAGCTGTGTGAGGGCAATCCCGCCTTTGGGTAGGAGTTCAACATCAGTAATGGGTTTTGAGATACGTAAGAAGATTCTATAAATTGGGAAGTGGTTGGACGTTCATGTCGACAACTGCGTAATTGCCGCATGCGAGGTCGACACTAACTTCTCATCCTCCATTGTCTGACAATGAGTTGTTCGATCGTCGAAACGACTTGGGCCAGACCATGACCCAATAACGCAGATCATTGCGGGCTACATACAGCCATGCAATAATGCAATGGATCAGCTGGAATCACTCATGGTGCAATTGAGCCGCAAATGGGAGATTCGGCTTAATTCGCTATTCCATGGCGATCTTCTCAAGCCAGTTTGTTCAATGCAATCATGGATGGCTGCGAAGATGGCAACGGAAGTCGAGACAAGTCATGATGGTCAGTAACTGCTGGTCGAAACGTCAGTGGCGCATGTCGCGCATCGATTTCTTCCAAGGCTTTTTCTCAACGAACGATGCTCTACGGCTGATCAGTGATGGATGTACGTGCGATTTGACTACTAACACTCTTTTAGCGGCGTAGCATTTGCGCCGTATGAATGCAATGCGGCTCAAGATTGACAAGGACTAGATAACATCGGCGACTCCCAAGTTCTAGAAAGGCACGATGCTATGGACAAGCAAAAAGAGCAAAGCGTGAAAAGAAAAACAAGAGTACTTCCGATTCCCGAATGCTGCCTAAGAGTCCTTGTCTCGGCCTTGTCCCGTCATAAAAACAAAGAGTACTTATGAAGATTGGAGCATTTATTAGCTCAAGCGTTCTCTTTGATCCCCTGCGGCTTGTCATATGTAACATCGTACTCTCCCATTTCAAATTTGCTCGAAGAGGAAGATGGGTTTCGAGCCATATCGTCGGGACGGCCCGCGCCGTCCAGCCCTATTCGAAAGATCCCGCAATTCCAAGGATGATACGAGGTGATATTTGGATCTGAAGGCTGAAGCCCCTTCTATCGTTTTTTTGTCTTTGTAAAAAAAGAATACGGTTGCCAGGTCAAGCCCTCGGTAGGTGACTTATTCATTAATCATTTTCGTTTCGGGCCTGCAACAGTGCTCGGCATACGAGCCTATTCATCATCATCATTATTATTGTTCTGCATCTGCACCTATGGCCACCATAATACCTATGAGGAAGGAAATAAACAAAAAGATTCCAAATGCATACAACTTATTGTGTCTCCTATTCTTTGCCCCCTCTTTCTTAAAGAATGCATCTGGGCGATTTTGATAATTTCTGTGGTCAACTATTCAATGAGATTGTTTTACGTGATAGAATTTCTTTGTATGTAGTTAAAACAGATTGCTTTGTTGAACGCACGATGTGCATATAAAAAGGTGCACACATTATGTAGTATGCACCACATGACTATGATTGAAGGCTATTGGACTTCTACGCAAGGAAGATTCTATTGAACTTCTATAGATACTCTTCCTGTGATATTTGGTTGCTAGCACAACATCATGGGGGAAAAGAAAGTCTCGCCCAAATATTTAATCAACGAATCAATAAATCAGTTTTTATTAGCTGCCTGCTGAAAAGAAAACATGTAAAAACACAGCTATTCTTCCGCCAGTATCATGTTGAAGGGGGCTAGTCTCTTCAACCACATGTTCTCCAACCCGGATTCTGACGAAGTTAAGAAATCACTTGTGCATGTTGATCCCTTCTTTCCCATAGGTTTTGCGGTACCATCTCGCCAACGTGATATAGATATGATCTGGGGGAACAAGTCCATATCTCCGGAACTCCTTGATAAGTATAGACAATGGGACAGTTTCCTGTTTATAAAAAATCAAAAGCCGGTTCAGATAGTAGGCGCAAGCGGGTAGGAAGACATCCACAGGCGTTCTTTGACGCATCTGGAAGCCAAGAGAGAAAAAAAGTGGCGCAGCGTATACAGAGAGCTTCCGACCCGAGTATAGAACAATGTTTTGTTTAACGGCGCTTTCAAACGGGTAGTCTTCGTAATCCCTAACTACCCAGAAGAAATCACACGTATTGATCCATCCATCTTCCAGGTCCAAATTAGTAGGCGATGATTTGGCGTCCGCCGCTCCTTCCTGGAGCACTTCCTTGTAACTTACGGCCCCCAAGATGTAGCTGGGACCTGCAGGGGCGTCGGAGTTATCCGGTTCTGTCAAAGCCGTGAGTGAGGGACCAAATGCAATGAGCGTAATATGTTCAGGCGGGATTTTCCCCGTGGCGTTGCTATTGGCCATGTATGAATCCACACGCTCAATACCCAGCAATAGCTGTTCCTGGTTTCCTGAGCTTATGCAGGGACGCACTGGTTGGGCGGCTGGGGCAGAAAGAGGTGCTCGGGCGGGGCCGGTAACTTGCGCGGGAACGTGGCTTTGGGAAGTATAGCCGCTGTCCGCTGGCGGAGAATATTGGTCATAAAAGGGGGGGTCATAAGGAGGAGGTCCGTCGTCACACATTTCCTTCTCCAGAAGATGTTAGCATGTTCTTCATGAGCTGAAGTTTTACTTACGTACAACTAAATTCCAATGTGTTTGAAGATAATCAAATGTGGCGTAGTTAGTCCGGGTCAGACAGTGGATAGATGTTTAAAAGGTAGCAAAACAGTCAAATTCGAGAAATTAATTTTTTAGAAAGAAGAGAATCAGAAACCGGCAAAACCGGTGCTTTTTAAATAGACCTAGATATGCGTGAATTCAAAGTTGCTAGTGATCGCAGAAAGAAGTATGTTGTCCATATATATTACCGGAGTTTCACTTTTTAATTCCCTTCAAAAGTCATCAGGTATTAGCCCGTCAGTGACTTTCTAGGTAACATGACATGGATTCCTTGAGGATGATGGGCATTTTCCGGTGCTATTGGACTGCTTTCAAATAAAAACTTGAATGGATTTGAAAGCAATTTGTGCGACGGTTGAGGGATCCGTAGATTAATCGTTTTGTAATCCAAAAGCGAATTCCTTGAAGCAAAGGCAGGCCATAAATTTAGAAAGCGGGGCGAGATGCTCATTGTCAATATGGCATTGACGACACTGCTGATTTCAAGAAAGATGTCGTCCTCAAACCCCAAGGCAAACACATAAGACCTGCCGATTGACTAGAGTTGGTCCATGATGCCATGTTCAGTTTAAATATTCAAATGGCCATGCATATCAAGTCAACCTGACTTATTGGTCTCCTAGAAGACCACATAGAAAAGTAGCCACTGATGAAGAGCCTGACGTTGTTTCAACGAAAGAAAGAAATCTCCATATCAGATAAAGCAGTATAGCACTCCGCGCCCTTATGCGCATGAAAGCTTGCTTCGTGTACTACACACAGAAAGTCTGACCAACTTCCATTCTATAATAAAGATTATTGAGCCTTGAGCTCCAAGAAGTATTTGGTGCACGGTTATCAGCGGGGAGTCACTGTATCGATATTCCAGCTGCCCTTCAAGGTTGCCATGTTGGTGAGTTCAAGTTGAAGTTGACGTCGGACGTAGCCGCGCGGGACACCTGCTCAGCCGCGCGCCAAGCCCACCGAAACTCCCAATCGGTCTAGACTGGTGACATAAGCAGGCGCCATGCCCCAAACAGCTCTAGCCCGCTGCTTGTTGGTTTCCCAACGTTCTTGATTGTTTCTCTTGTGCTGCTATCCAGATTTTTTAATTAATCAACACTAACCTCCTGTCTCTCCCCCTTTCTTCCCTCTTCGCCATTGCGCTTTGTCTCGCTTCATAATGTTCTCTAGAGCGATCAGGGCGACGCAGGCGGCCCCTCTGGCCCGCAAGGGCTTCGTCCCACTCGCCAGACGATCCGTCACCACTGATGCTGCTTCCGCGCATGCTGAGGCTATCCCAGCTGTAAGTGCTCGCAGCTCCGCACACTCCCGGCCCTATACTTGTGGCATAATCAGTGTCTAATGCCCTGTTGCATGGGTATAGGAAGAGGACAAACCATTTACTGTCAGGCTCTCTGATGAGAGCTTCGAGACCTATGAGCTCGACCCCCCTCCATACACCCTCGAGACCACCAAAAAGGAATTGAAACAGATGTACCATGATATGGTTACTATAAGGTAGGATATTTTTGTGCAGCATCCGCTAGATAGTGCTTTGTCTAACAATGATGTAGGCGAATGGAGATGGCTGCAGATCGTCTCTACAAAGAAAAGAAGATCCGGGGTTTCTGCCACTTGTCGACCGGTCAGGAAGCAGTTGCGGCCGGCATTGAACATGCTATCACCAAGGAAGATAAACTCATCACTGCCTATCGTTGCCACGGCTTTGCGCTGATGCGTGGCGGGACGGTCAAATCGATCATCGGTGAACTTCTTGGCCGTCGGGAGGGTATTGCATACGGAAAGGGCGGATCAATGCACATGTTTGCCAAAGGCTTCTACGGCGGCAACGGCATTGTAGGAGCTCAGGTTCCCGTCGGTGCTGGTCTCGCCTTTGCCCAGCAATACAATGAGCAAAAGACCACAACCATCAACCTGTACGGTGATGGTGCATCCAACCAGGGCCAAGTCTTCGAGGCGTTCAATATGGCTAAGCTGTGGAACCTGCCTTGCATCTTTGGCTGTGAAAGTGAGTAATCATTTTATATATTAAAGATCGCGATATTGGTGCTGATCGTCCACTTTTCTAGATAACAAATACGGTATGGGTACCTCGGCCAGCCGCTCCTCCGCTCTTACAGACTACTACAAGCGTGGTCAGTACATTCCTGGCCTGAAGGTCAACGGAATGGACATCCTTGCCATCAAGGCAGCCGTCCAGTATGGTCGCGAATACACAGTCTCCGGTCAAGGCCCTCTTGTCTTCGAATACGTCACCTACCGATACGGTGGCCACTCCATGTCCGATCCCGGAACTACATACCGCACCCGTGAGGAGATCCAACGGATGCGTAGCACCAACGACCCCATTGCCGGCCTCAAACAGAAACTGCTCGACTGGGGCGTCACGAGCGAAGAGGAGCTCAAGGCCATTGATAAGGACGCTAGAAGCCAAGTTGACGCTGAGGTTGCTGAGGCTGAACAAATGGCTGCCCCAGAACCCACCCCGCGCATTCTGTTCGAGGACACCTACGTCCGTGGCAGCGAGCCTCTCTGGACCCGTGGACGAACTGTTGACGAGACTTTCTACTATCAATAAACGCAGCTACTTGCAATCTATATCCCATTTCCTTACGTTGTATGTTTGTTTGTTTTTGTAAGCTAGAGTTTTTCAAAACGCTAGTGGTGGCATACCGGCGGAGGAAAGCAAGCTCACTTGGACATTTTGATTTCATTTGTTTTTGCTTTTCTGTTAGTTCTGTTCATGGTGCTCATATATTATTTTTTTGAGTGTCTTAATGTCCTGTACTTTAGCTAATCGATCCAAAATGATGTCTGATATATTTAGATGTTTGGGTTCTTCTTTTTTTTCATGTCTTGCCTAGTGATCGTTTTCTCAAACTTAAAATTAGGTCAGAGATCTTCTTCCTCTACTTTATGGTATGGTTAAGCTGCTTTTCGAGATAGATGGTTCCTCAAGATTAGAATCTTTCATTGGCCACGCTAACCAGCATGTCACTCATTCAGTGTCGCGCGTGAAGAGGGGAAGGGAAAATACATATTTCAAAAAGAATTAAGACCAATACCAAGACAGTTGATCGACTGAGCGTGACGCAAGATAGGCATGACGCAAGATAGGAAAAGTTCTGAGGAGGAGTGTGGGGTTGGGGATACTTATACGACAAGGAGAGGTGTATCATCAATTTGAAAATGCCCAAGAGGGGAAACGAAGTAAGGCAAGACAGATCATAGAACGTTTCTCCGTCGCTCAACATCATTCCCATCGGGAAAAGGGCTTCTAAGAGAGAGACGGAAGCCGAATATTTTAACAGCGACCATACCAAGAGAAAAATAGATATACGAGTTAAAAAAAAAGTAGCCACCATCCTCATTTGTACTATGATATATGGATATAATGAAAAACAGGGGAAAAGAAAGGTAGCAAGTAGCAAGGAATCCCGCCCAACGCTAGATCTGATATATACATGCGATATACGTATGTTGGTATATGTGATACATTTGCCATCGTCAATTAACCATTAAATAGAAAAACTGCAAATGAGGAAATAGGTATTGATAGAGCTAGAAGAAGTGAGAAAAGAAGAAAGAGAAATGACGCGGTGAGGGTTATAGTCGAAAAGCGCAAAAAGTAAAACAGAGGAAACGCGTGACAGAATGGCAAAAACTTATGTGGATATGAAGAAACAGAAAGTTCAGAAATGATAAAAAGCTTGATAGCAAATAGCTGAGAGTCGTAAAATCATTAAGAAGACGCTTATTTCGTAATTGGTTCCCCAACCACCAAACGGGCTTCTCACAACCCCGTCCATGATATTTGACTAGTCTTCTCAACTATTGAGGGCTAGTTGCGAACGAGGATAACATCAGTTCAATGCTGATCCTGCCTTAGCATCCCCAATATAATCTCCTGCGTCTTCTTCAATGACTCCACCTCCTTCCTTAGCTGGGCATGATCTTTCTGGAATTCTTGTCGCATCTCCGCACGTAACTCAGCCTTGAGCTGGTGAAGCGCTGACATCGGGATCCCAGAATTCTGTTGCGCAGTGCGTGCTGAATGGGGATGCCCGTGCCCATGCCCGGCGTTGTTGTGGTTGGCAAGGGCAGCAGGGGTTTTTGGGGAGGCCTTTTGCTGTTGGGCGGCAGCGGCAGCGGCGGCAAGGGACATGGCGTTGTTCTGTTGCTGTTGGTGGTGATGGTGGTTGCGAGAGGAGACGGCTTCGAGGTTCTTGTTGAGTTTTGAGAGGGTTTCTAGAATTGCAGCGCTAACGTTGGGTTCTGTTGCGGCGGAGGAGGTGGCGGCGGCCATGATTGCTGCTGTGGAGACGGGAGTTTGGGCGGGTGCTTGTACGGGAATTGAGGCGGGCATCTGTTGCGGTTGCTGCTGCTGCTGCTGTTGTTGCTGTTGCTGTTGAGGGGTAGGGGTAGGGGCTTGTATGGATTCTGTAGTGGGAGCCGTGGTGGCGGGAGGAGGAGCTTCTATCCTGGCTGCCTTCGCCGGTTTCGAGGGCGTGAACATCGTGTCAAAACCTGGCGGCAGCATATGCTGATATCCCAACCCTACACCGTCAGGGTCAACGACCGATTTCCTCTTCCGCCCCCTTTTCCCTTGCTTCGAATTGATGCGCTCATTCTCCTGTTCCTGGAACCGTTTCCAGGCCGGAATCCACGAGTCGACAGCAGCGCTCCATGCTGCATCAGCCTGATCCTCTCCCCTCTTCCCATCCAACCCGGCTAGGAATTTGATCCGCTGGGCTGTCACAAGCTCCACCTTCCTCCGTACGCTGTGCCAGGAGTATGGATGGCCCTCCGACGCGGTGAACTCCTGCGTCACATTCACCCACCATTCGCAAAGACGATTGCGCTCACCAAACGTAGCAGCATGTCTGTTGCATATTTCAAAAAGCGCAGTCTCTTCGCGCGTCGTTAACCGTTTCCCATGCTTGCGCGGCGTCTCATTTTCCAACAGTGTCAAATCAACACCACGACCCGGTCCTACGCGTCCCGCTTGCCTCGACGTTGATCCTCCGTCTATATCAACATCATCGGAGCTAGGTTCAGGACCCGGCGCTGGGTGGTCATACGCGGGCTCCGGATCTAGATCGACTCCATTGTCCGCAACGGTATTTTCGCGTATGCTAGGGCTTTCAGATAAGGAGTGATCGGTGGATGCGGGGGTCTGAATGACAGATGGGTCATGCTGGGTGGCAGATGCGAAGTTGTTAGTGGGTCGTAGGGCGGAGATGGGCGGAAGCGTGTTGGGAAGTGTTCTGGGTAGCGGGGGTGCGGCGGGGAGCCATTGGAGGTGGGGGGCGTGGTGACCCTGCTGCTGGTGCTGATGCTGGTGTTGGTGCGGGTGTTGATGAGGGTGAGGGTGAGGGTGCTGGTGGTGTTGTTGTCTGGCGGATACGGGGTTTCCTTGCGGCTGAGTTTCAACGCTGGTATTCCAGTTAAACATTTGTTCGGGAATCTGGTTGATTGATATTGCCTTTTTATAATGGCCTCGGGGGATTGATGTTTTATTTTCGTCCGGCGTCGACGTGTCGTAGATATGCGCCTGACGCAAACAGACGTGTCTCTTGCCTTTCCCCTCCTATTCAACTCCGCTCAATCTCCCTCTCTGCTTTACTATCGCAATCACGCTGCGATAATATCGCCTTTTCTCCGCTATGTCTCCTATATATAACTTTCCCTGTCGCATAGATCGCGAGATGTCGCCCACTTTCCCCTTTCTGGCTAATTTTCGTTTTGCCTTCTTTTTCTCTTTTTTATGTGGTGTTTTTTGCGCTTGCCAGGTCTTTTTTGAAAATTCTTGAACCCAGCAAATATTAACGGGCCGGAAGGAAAGCTTAAACGGCGCAAAAATAAAGAGCAAATATCAAAACCGCAAAAAGCGTGCAAATAATAAATTGGCTACGGCGAAACACAAAAATAATGAAATAATAGTGAAAAAGATCGAGGAATCTGAAAAATTCGCGTCTTCAAAATTGCTGGGGGCAAAAAAAAAAAAAATGAAAAAAGAAAAAGAAAAAGAAAAATAAGAAAATAAGGAAAAAGAAGGTTTGAAAAATCAAGTCGCGGGGCGGGGCTGCTAGGCCTAATCGGGAAAGCATTGGCTGAGTCAGCAGTATTAAAGTTGGTATTTGAAATTACACTTGGTTTCGTGCTTTTTGCAGCTGATAATCTGGTAATTTACAACATACTGGTATCTGATATACGCAAGCCGAACATCGACCGACGACATCTCATCCTCAACATCAACATCAACATCAACCCATCAGAAGAGAACAGCGTGCAGCGGCTCAATGCATCCCATCACTGGCAATCAATTTGCCGCTGTTATGTCTGGCATATTGTCTGAAGTACGTTTGTTTTTAATGCGTCTGTGATGTTATGAGCGAAATTCGCAGTACAATGGCCCTTGTCAGTTGGGGCCAAATGGACCAGTGTTTGCATACCCAGACACTCCAGTTCCTAAAATGGCTCTGACTATCATTCCAGCATATACTAGGCGTCTTATGCAAAACGGGAATTGATGCATACCTACCAGCCTCTGGCAGACAGGCCAGATATCTGGGTATGGGTGTATGCATTCAATGTGACCTTTCTGAGCCAATGGTAGCTGCAGAGCGCATATGTCACAGCAGGGCTTCGAGCACCCCGCTCCTGCGCCTCGCTGAGGGGATTGTTGCCTTGCCCTTCCTCAAGTCTCTTCTTCAACTCAACTTTGTCCACTATCGCCTTACACTGCTTCGTAGCGAGAATACTCTTATAGACAGTCTTCTCCTTCTTATCCAGGGAAGTTTTGTTTCCTATGTCTTTAATCTAAGACCACGATGTCTGCTCAAAACAACATCAGTCAGATCCCAGCCATCTACCGAGAGGCAGTTAGGAAATATGAGGACATTACCAAGAAGAAGTTGGATGATCCAGCTCTGCTGAAAATTACATCCGTCGAAGATCTCTTGAACGAATTGGACAAGGAAAATCGCAAATTCAACGATTTTCGGGAGAAACTACGTCCCGTCTTCAATGCTCTAGAGTCTGCCATGAAACCCGTGGAGCGTGTTGGGCCCCTCGTGTCTGCGGCATCATCGATGGCATTTCCTCCCAGCTCACTTGTATTTGCGTCGATATCCCATCTGATAAATTCCGCCAAGGGAGTTTTTTCACATAACAGTGCTATTCTGGAATTGATGGGAGAGCTTGAGGTATTTGGCATTATTCTATCTGTTTCTCAATACTAGGAGGACGGAAATCTATAATCTGCGGGGAGCCAGGGGTGGGATATTGCTAAGACACTTCATTGACCACATGGTGCACAGGATATCACAATTCGCCTTCGCATTTATAGCGAAGAACAGGTCTCGACGGAGTCGAGTAACAAACTGAGCACGATCCTTGTGTCGCTAATTGAGGTCTTCGCTTTGTCAAAAGGCCATTGGCAGCGGCAGATTTCTCAAGTTTGGAAGAACTGCGCTTATCGGTAGCGACGGAACTGTGCAGGAGGCTCTTGACCGGCTTGCCACCCTTACTAAAAATGAGGATCGTCTTGTTGGCGCAGAAACTCTAACAGAAACTAAAAAGACTGGCCGTGCAATTGATAATGTCACAAGTACTGTTTCTGCCACACGTGTTGCCGTTGCGCATGTGAACCATGGAGTAGCAGAACTGAACAGAAAGGTCGATTATCTATTACAGGCAGAAGATTCACATAGCTCGATTGAAATGGAGCCAAACCCGCGCATTCACGACCTGAAGCACATTCTTCGCCCTTCAGTCACAGCCCATGACTGGTTTGACAAATCAACAAGACCCCGGTTAAAGGAACCGGAAATTGGATTAGGAAGGAACGCCAGTTTGAAGCATGGATCACCGATTTTATGGGTTACTGGCAACCCTGGATCTGGAAAGTCTTACTTGGCGTCCAACATTATATCTTATCTCGGAGAACAGCATTCTCCAAGAGCCCATAAGCAGTACGAGGCCTCTGTTACTTATTTCTTTTTCAAAGACGATAATCCCGTAACGAGATTTTTTCACCAAGCCCTTCGCGATTTAGCTTATCAAATTATTCAAAATGACTCCGCATATGCCAAACGGATTACGACAACCTGCACATCTCCAGATGACACGTCAACCCTTGAAAGCGCGTGGCGAACTCTTTTTGTGGGTTATTTTGTGAAGGAAGGTGGCCTAGAAAGCATTATTTATATAGTACTTGATGCCATTGATGAGGCGTATGCGGCTGAGAGGCAGTCGATGCTAAATCTCATGAAGGACATTTACAACGGTAGGTCAAGCTCTACGTACATTACTTTCCTGTGGACTACTTATAATTTGGGTACTGATATTGCTTAGTGCCAGGTTCGTTTCGTGTTCGCATAATCATGTTTGGTCGACCACAACTCACGGGCCCTGTTTCCGAAGCCCTTGAAAAGGAGGTACCCACGATTCATGTGGTAGAGAACAAGAATTCCGCCGATATAATCAGCCACATTGAACATAATATTCGCAAGTCGAATATTTTGAGGAGGATTTCAACAAAATTAAAATCCGAAATGTTAACGAAGCTTTCCTGCGGGGCCCAAGGAATGTTCCTTTGGGTCGACCTTATGTTCAAAGAGTTTTAGTGAAGCGTAGCGAGTCGAGTATTCGTAAAAGCTTGGATGAGGCGCCAAAAGGATTGGATGAGATGCTTCGACATGTTCTTTGGGGGTTTTCAGCGACCCTAGCCGAAGAAGACGCAGAGAATCTCAACGAGCTTCTGGCCTGGGTAACGTGTGCCCAGCAACCTCTAACGCTTCGTGAGCTCGATTCAATTTTAAGGTTGAAGTCTCCTGAAGGAGAGGGTATGATTTATCTTGAGGGGGGGCTTCGAAAGCAATTTGCTTCTTTTTTCAGCGTTACTCGCGAAGATGGATTGACAACACCGGAGCTATATTCAATTAACAAAATCATGGATATGGACTTAGAATTCGAGGACGCAGGTAACAGCCACGATAGAGGTTCTTTTGATGATACTACCAATGCTCACTATCTCGATTCGGACCCGGACACAACCAAAGTCACATTTTGCCATGCATACATCGGCGACTTTTTCCGTGACTCAAAACAGGACAAAGTCTCAGCGGGGTATGGGTATCCTACCGTTGGAGTGAACTTTGATGAAGCCAATTTTCACGTTACCAGAACATGCCTTGAGCTGGTGTGCGGCCGTTCGACGCAGATTGATCGCACAAACGACTTTCCAATCCTCCTAGAGTATGCGACTCGGAATTACTGGTATCACCTTCAGGCTGTTACGAACACGAGGATGACAAGTCTGCAGAAGAAACAGATCGCTGCGTTCCTATGTAACATGTTAACACAAGACACTGCTGTGATAACTCATGCTGATTGTACTTTCCTCTCTTCGGATAATATGAGGATTGCGAGAAACTTCCTCGGCGATGAAGAGGTTCTGAATTCCTTAAGCTATGAAGGCCGGCATTTAATCGAATCAACTGTTGACTCACCTATCACTTTATTTAGACCACTTGCTGTTAACATTGGGAGAAGGTGGCTTTTGGGCTGAAAGTGGAATCCTCATTCGCCACAGAATAAGCCTCGTCTTTTCCGAATATTTAATCAGTATATCTGGAATGAAAAGTCTATCCCCGCCCAAAGGCGGTCTAGCGGTCCGCGACTCTATCCCGGACATTCTTGCTACCGCTGAATGGTTGGGTTTCGAGAAAACCGCCTTGTGGCACCGGAACCTTGCCGCAACCCTGCGGGATGCCCACTGTTTCGGTGCCGCTTCCGACCATTTTGAATGTGCACTTCGTATGGATCCAAAGATGTGGACTGCGCGTGAGGGCATGTTGGAAACAGCTCATCGTTGGGCACATTATCGCCAATCTATCGAACTGGACAAAATCACCACTCTGGAGCTTGAACAGATAATGAAGGACGAACCAGATCATTTAAAGATCTCAAATATTCATAGAGTACAAAAGCGAATAGCCGATTCCTACAGAGATCTAGGAGATGAGGAAAACGCTTTCAATGGGTATCGAACTTGCCTGAGAATCAACCCTTCCTGCGAAAATTCCACTAAGGAGCTCATCGAAATAATGAGTCGAGGGAACCTTCATCACGATATAATCTCCTTTTTGAAGGAAATGGAGAAACGGGAAGATCCCAGCAAAGGGTTTTCTTGTCTGAATAGCTATATTCTAGCGGATGACCTTTCCCGAAGCCGTTTCAAGATTCTCCGCAAGACTGCTTACAAAACCGACGGGTTAAATTTTATCATTGAAGCCTACTGCGATGCGATCCGAGTAGGAAAAGAAATTTTCGGGCCCACATTCGCCGCGAAATTTCATCTCGCCGAATTATACTATACATATACCAAGGAACAAGACAAAGCTATTCGAATCTGGGACAAACTTTCCGAGGCTAGCAATAATGGCAAAGCAAAACATGTCGCTTGTCTCGCCCGTGAACGCCTTGCAAGTTACTATCTTCACCAGTCTATACTCGCAGGACCGGGATCTTCTGACAGTTATAAGTGGGCTGAGCCACTGGAGAAACTAAACAGAACGGGACCAGTGGACATCCTCAAATATACGCCACCATCACTATACTTAGGCATATGGTACCGGTTGAATGGGATGCAAGAAAAAGCAAATGCTCTTTTCAAAAGTCAAGTAATTCCAATAATTGAAGAGATATTCTACTATAGTTATGGGGGAAGTGCAATCAGGATGAGTTATCATTGGGAATACAATACGATCAGTTTCATCCAGCGTCGGCTACACCCTGTGCTTATCGCAGCAGGCAACTACGAAAGTGCCCTGGCCGTATTATTTGCCATTTACAATGATTCTCCAAGTGGCGAGTTGGTAGTAGGAGATTTTTTAAGATTTAACCCGCCTAAATGTGGTGGTATCTGCGACAAATCCTTAAATTGGGACAGCTGTTATTCTTGCAAGTATAGTATCATATTGACTTTCTGTGCAGATTGTCGTTTTCTGCTAAAGAATGGCAAATTACCTATAAACCTGTGCAGCCCAAGTCATGACTGGTTCTACATCTCGCCACGACCGCAGCCGCTGGGGCATCACTTGTTGGTTAATGGAGATGAGATGCATATGTTAGTGTTCGCAATTACGCTGAAGCAGAGATGGGATGTCTAGCTTTGTTTTTCCTTGTACCCTTCCTCTGGAAGACTTTTACTTTCGTATATATATTTTACAATTTCTGTGTTTCTCGTATCCTCTTTCTCTCGTTGATGTCTGAATGGTAGGCAGAGGTGGAAAAAATTTGCTTAAAAGATTGATTGATATTATTTGGACGTGTTTTCATTCTTCTCATAAATACTTTTCTGGCAGATTATCCAGCTATTACGGAGTGCTTTACGATTAAGGCGTTCGTGATTGTTTACCTTTAGGGTTCGGGTATAGAATTAGCTGGCTGTCAGTTTCATTTTGGGCTCTTAACCCCTTTTCTTAGGATGCTCCTGAATATGCGAGCCTCCCACACTTTCCAGAGAACGTCAGAACCTGCTTATCTGACCTTCTAACCCTAGCTGTCATTGATACGCATATAAGTGAGGTGAAGCAAGCCTCTCGTGGCAGCATGAATAAAACTGTTGTATGGGAGAACCCATATTCATAATTCTTCTATAGAGAAAACGAGAAATAAAAATATTTCAATCGAAGGACAGAGAAGTATATCAGTAGTAAATCAATGAGAAAGGAAAGAAATAGAGTTTTCTGCTGCGCATTATATATCAAACACAATAGACTCCGAGTGCACCTAGGCATTATGAGCAAAAGCGTCAATGATGAAAAGCTCCCTCGGGGTAACTTACACGGGTCCTGGAGAAAATCTATCAAACTATCAACCTTATGTGCTCCCATATCGTGATACCCTTCATCATCCCATCTCATCCTCCACAGCGGCTCCTCAAATTCGGGCGGATAGAACCCTGAAAGTTCCCAGTCTATAATCGCTTCGACCTGCAAAGTGTCCACATTGATCATGATGTTATGTTGCACAAGATCGTCGTGACAAAAATTGTATACAGGCTTGGCTGACACCTTCGCCGGCCAATACGTCCTTTTATCCCGCGACGTAATCCGCGCTGGAGGGATGACTACTCCTCCTCTTAGAGAACCAATTGCTGCAGATTTCAGACTGCGTAGCTGCGGCAGGACGGAGTTGGTGATAAAATACTCGGTATTGCTCAAAGCTTCTTCCCTATTTTCTTGAATGCGGTCAAGCCGGTTTGCCCCAAACCCGCTCCATTTCTAGCTGGTACGCTCCCCAGACTTTACCAAACTTCTTTACTTTCGGCACCGGGATTGTTGTGTTGGCGGCGATGAATCTGAGAGCATCATATTCGTTCTGAAGACGCTCTGTGGTCCACGGCAGTTTAAAATCTCGCCGAATTTGTTGCCTTTCCGCTCATGTGGCCTGAGTTCCCTTTTGGTAAAGGAGGTGGGCGAGTATGTATAGATGCGGCCGGTCGTTCGCCAACAGCCCGAGTCGGCCATCAGGATTCCGATCAACGGAAGAAGTTTATCGCGAATCATTATTGTCTCCAGTTTGAAATTCCTGTTAGAAGGAATCAATTCAAAGTGAAAAATTGAGCGGTGAAGTGAGGTGCAGCTGGAATCGACTGACAGCCCAATCAACGATGGCTTGGCAATTGGAGGATCTTGATACAATCTCAATTTCTGTCCTTATATACAAGACTTCAGGGAAAGGGGCCAGACGAGATATACCGGATTGGAGCAAGGGAGTTAGTACATTTATACCATATTCATAGTTCTTCTATATAGAAAAGGAGAAAACAGAAAACACCCACCCCATGCCGCTGTGCGGGAAGGAGGAAAAGAGCATACCAAAAAGAAGACACAGAAATACATCAGATGTTAAAACCAAAAGAGAACAAAGAAAAGGAATATTCTACTGTACATATATCTATCAAACACATCTCACTCTTTCTTTCTACACCAACACGCTCTGCAGCATACACACCACCGCTCATCTACCGCCTCCTAAGATACCACGTAAACGCCGCTCCGTTAATTGACTCCGGATATGGCGATGGCACCTCAGACCGGCCGGGCCTCGCCACTGGGTGTCTTACGTACACTGCCGCACAGATATTCTGATTGACCTCGAGATAGCGTGGAATGAAAGCAAACGCGCTCATGTAGTCCCGCGGCCTCCAGGGAGTGGCGTATGGTTTCAGACTGTCTATTGGGTTCTCGTGCATCTGGGACAGCGCCCGGCGGAGGACGGCGAGATCTTCTTCTGTGATTCTGGAGGGCAAGGTGGATTTGTCGAGCGGTTTGGAGGGGTTTTCAATGGCTTGTTTCAGGGCGGCGGTAAGGACTGGGTCTTGAGGGGTTGAGGGGGAGGAGGTCTGTTTTGGCGAGGAGGAGTTTAGGTTAACGGCTGATGTGGGTGGGTTTGTGGAGGATGGGAGGACGGATTCGGGAAGGGTGGAAGGTGTCGGTGTTGGTTTTTGAGGAGATTCTGATTGGGACTCTGGTTCTTGATTGGAAGATGGAGAAGGGGGAGCGGGGGCTTCGGCGAGGGCTTTAAGTCGGAGGAATTGTGATTCGAGATCTTCGACGACGTTGGTGTTTGACGAAGCGTCGCTGCTGCTAGAGAGGACTTGGCGGACGCCCTTGCGGAAGTTGTTGAGGTTTTGTCTTTGCGAGGGGGCAGATAAATCCTTGTTGCTCAATATGTCCTTAGCTTGCACGAGGAGGCGGGTCAATGTATTCCGCGCTTCCTCGGGGGATAGCTTTTTCTGTTCTTCGGCATTTTCCGCGGATTGCTCTGCGCTTTCTGCTGATTCACCGGCCTCCTCTGCGGATTCTGACGCGGATGCTTTTTCTGCCTTGGCCTCTGCAGAGTCCTCGTTGGCGGGTTCCTCGTTGGCGGGTTCCTCAGTTGCTGCTGGTTTCCGGCCGCGCCGTCTACGGCCACTGCGGCGTTGTTGGGGATCCTTCGGGGCACCGGTAGCAAACATGACCCGCTCGGGATCGACCTGGAACATGTCACCAGGGTTCAAGAGATATCCCGGGTATCTCATCTAGATAATTTTCGTCAGTATCCTTGCCATTGGCGCATCATAGGAAGCAAAACATGGGGTAACGTACCTTCTTCCCGTTGACCGTGACAGAGCCATGGATAACAAACTGCCTGGCCTGCCTCGTACTGCTCGCAAACAATGCGCGGAAAATAGCGACATCCAACCTCCGCTCCAGTGGCGCAAATGTCATCTGCATATAAGGGGTAGGCGGGGCTTTGCCCCGGCCGACACCTTCCAAACCGGCACCTCTACCGGCGGACTCGTTGGAGCCGTCGTTGCGAGCAAGGTAGTTGGCATCCATGGGGACGACGGAGCGCAGACGGCGCGAGAACATTTTTTCCCATTGTGTTTCGCGGACTTGCTCACCGTGGTAGGTGCGGGCGAGGGATTTGGCGAGCCATTTCTGCTGGAAGAAGGTTTTGGCATTGGTTGGGGGGAGCATGGCGTTCTTCAGGTTGTAGAGGTTGACTTTGTTCCATGATTGAAGGATTCTCTGTGAATTGATTAGCAGGCTGTGTATAACAGTATATCGGGTATATGATCTCTTACCGCGGGCCTCCTCACGCCCTTCATGAGCTTGTAGGGATTGGTCCTCATGGTTGCGGATAGCCAGAGATGGCCGGGTCAACACTCGTCAATTGGCGCAGTGGAGAGGGCAGACCATGGGGGTTCCCAGTGAGCGGGTGTCTGTGTATGCCGCGCAGTCACTCTCCGTGTGCTGGTCCTCCGAATTGGTCTGTGTTGACGGCGCCGTTGATAGTCTGATGTCTTCCGGTCTCTCTCTTTTGCACATTCAAAATTCTGGCAGGGACAGATGTCAGGTGACTGCGGGGTAATGTATTTCCGAAGAACTTTCCACGTGACTGCTATTCCGGAGTAATAGTAAGTCCGAGTTGTTCGGACCAACGTTGATCCAAATCCGTATGCTTACCTAATATTGACAGCCAATCACAGCTCCTTTTCTATTTCGCTTAAACTAGCGCCGAATTAAGCGAGTCCCCCATCCGTATAAATACCGCTCCTTCTCCCCGTCCTTTTGATCTTTTTTTTCTTTCTTTCTTCTCTTCATACTTACCTTGTTTGGGCAACCGCGATCAAGAAGGCGGTCTGCCATGGAAAGGCTCCTACATTGCACATCGTGGCGAGCCTTGCCATTCAACATCCTTCGGGGTTTTGACAGGCATATTCTTTGGCTCCTTTCCTGAGATATCAATCTCTCCCTTTTTCTTTTCATCGTTGACTCACGCCTTGTGCGTGGTGACGGAGAAGAGACATACCGTGGCTGTTGGCTTGGATTTGAATACAATACACATATGTGTGAGGCTGCTGTATCTACTCGGGTGTATGAGATGGATGACAGGCGGTGGGTGGTATTGTCAAGTGTTCGTGCTTTGTATTGCTCTTGCTGTGGTGGTTGTCATCTGCTTATGTTGCTGTATTGCGAGTGTCACATGACTTGTATATAGCCTCAACTTGTCAATCAAGACATCCTTTTGAACCCATAACCATCCAACATCCATACGCATACATCGTTCTCTGCCCTTGATAAATCTGGTTCTAGTCCAGTCCATTCACCTTGCATCTCGGTTCGTATGCAGTTTCTGCTCCCTCGTTCCAGGGTTCCTCCCTCTTTCCACCTCTTGGCTCCCATGTTCTGACATCTCCATCCCAGTCCCACTGCAGCCGTCTCTCTTCCAATCATGCAGCCCTTGCTCTCCATGTGCTGGAGAATGATGCCCGCTTCATCAATTCTAGTCCCGCGCTAGAACTTCTCTAGCTGCCAGTAGCTGGGGATAAGTGCGATACCAGCAACTTGCTGATCACTGATAACCTCCCATTTCACCACGGGATACCCCATCTCAATCTGCTACGAGAGATAACGTATCCTCCCCTATCCACCATGGCAGATCTTTGTCCTACAGGCCGTCACGATGCGGCTGGTTCGCATCGACGCATGAGGGGCCGAAAACCTTCGGCAACAGTACGGCATCGTATTAAACCGCTTACCCTCCCGCATTCGACGGAGGATGGATGCATGGTTCGGGCACCAGCATCCTCTCGTTGACTACTCCCTCGCTTCCTCTGCACCGGATACACTCTCCATGTATCTCACCTCAGTCACTCTTTTCATCGGCGCGCTGGCCTCTGGCCTCGCATCCGCCGCTCCTGCCCGTCATGGCCAACAGCAGCGGCCCATCTCCAACATCCAGCTGGGTCCCCGCCCCTTCTACCTTGTAGACCAGATGGACGACAGCAGCCTGAAATCAAAGCTGCAATTCTGCTCTGAGCGGCGTAACACTGCCTCAGACTTCTCCATCAGCCACCGCGGCGCTCCGCTACAATTCCCTGAGCACACCGAAGAGTCCTGGCTAGCTGCTGCGCGAGAGGGCGCCGGTATCCTCGAATGCGACGTCGCTTTCACCAAGGACCTGCAGCTTGTCTGCCGTCACTCCCAATGTGACCTGCACACCACTACAAACATCCTCAGCATCCCCGAGCTCGCTGCCAAATGCACAGAGCCCTTCAGTCCAGCCTCTGCGGACGGCAAAACAAAGGCATCCGCTAAATGTTGCACCAGCGACATCACCTTGGCGGAATTCAAGTCCCTCTGCGGGAAGATGGACTCGTCAGACTCAACCGCCACGACCCCTGAGCAATATCAGAACGGCCTCGAGTCCTGGCGCACAACCCTATACAGCCCCGGCTGCCCTAAGCTGCACTCGCACGCCGAATTCCTTACCATCGTCGAGTCTCTGGGTCTCAAGTTCACCTCCGAACTGAAAACCCCAGAGGTACCCATGCCCTTCACCTCCGCCTCTGAGCACGCTGCGCACCAGAACTACACGCAGGAGGTCTACGCCCAGCAACTTGTCGACGAGTACAAGCGCGCCAACATCGACCCATCCCGCGTCTTCCTCCAGTCTTTCCTGCAAGACGACATCCTATACTGGATCGACGCGGAGCCCGACTTTGCGCGCCAAGCCGTCTATCTCGACGAGCGCGTCGATACTCCCGAGGGCTACGAGGGCGCCGTAGCCAGCCTTGCAGATTTGGCCAAGCGCGGCGTGAAAATCATGGCGCCGCCTATCTTTGCCCTGCTGGCGCTGGACGACAGCAGTGATGACGGTAATGGGAAGCAGCGCATTGTTCCGTCGAAGTACGCCAAGGCGGCGAAGGAGGCGGGACTGGACTTGATTGCGTATTCGTTGGAGAGGTCGGGGCCGATGGAGAGGGTGAAGGCAGATGGGGAATATTACTTCTCGTCCGTGGCGGATGTGATGAAGAGCGAGGGGGATATCTACGAGGTTATCGATGCGTTGGCGCGGGAAGTGGGAGCTAAGGGGGTGTTTTCAGACTGGCCGGCCACGGTTACCTATTATGCTAATTGTATGGGACTTTAGGGTGAGAATATTGTCGAATAAGGGATGGGATTGTTGATATTTGGTGTTATCCGTGGGATTTCTGGTATATAATTTTTCTATAGACTCTATCTATACCCATGGCACATAACTCTTATTAAAATTTCCATTGCTCTCACTCAACCACTTCCCTGTCTTTGTCGGATTATCTAAATATAGCCAAAGATTTCCAATTGTTTCCGGATCTCAGGGCCAGGGGTAGGGCGCAAAGAAAGATTTAGGACTCCCGACGAGCTCGCAATCACATCAATATTTTCGACGGAAGTGCAGAGACCACATTTGAAATCTTACATCACATTGCTTCTCCCTAAGGAATGCCTATACATATGCCATCGGAGCCTAGAGTTGGTGGAGGAAGTCTTCCTTCGACCTTAATAAAATTCCCGAGCAACCATGGTGCTGGTGTCAAGGCGCGCCAACCCAGCAACCCCTGACGTCATTAACCTTTGATATATTTACAACAGGGACAGGATACTAGCAATAATGCTGTATACCAACCTCCTGACACAAAATCACATATATCAACACTGAGAATCATTCATCTCCAAATTTGCATAACTGAGATTTTGCTATCATTGAGAAATTATTATTACGTGTCAAAGGCTCATTCCAACATCCGCAATGCCGCCCGCTAAACGTACCAGGACCTCCGCAAAGTCCTCAAAGCCCTCCAAATCGCAATCCCAATTGCAATCCCAATTACAAAGATCCCCAACCCCGTCCCAACCTGAATCTTTCGTGCAGGAAAAAGATGAAACAGAAACCAACCCCCAGCAACACGAAAATGGCCCCTCCGCCGCAACGCCGCCATCATCATCTCCTCCCCCAGACATAGACACAATCGAGCCCACGAATCCCTCCATCTCCCCCTCCATCCCCTCCGAAGCCGAAGCCGAAGATGAAGAAGAAGAAGAATATCTAGACGAAGACTACGACGCCCCCACCAATAAACCCAAACCAACCCCCCGCACCCACGCAGGCGGCGGCGGCTACAACGCCCTAAAAACCTTCAACAACCAGTACTACACGGGCATGACCATCGGCTCCTCACACACCTGGACCTACCAACCAGGCGTCTGGCACGAGACCAAAACCGAGCCGGACCTATGGGACATTGACTACCGCGCAACGAAGACCAGGGGCGCACCGGGCGGCCGCAAACGAAAAGCGCCAGAGGGCAGCGGGGCGCCCGTTGGCACCGAGTATCATTGGTTCATTGTTGCGCATCAGTTTGTGAAGAAGATTGATGCGAATACGTACGAGACGAGGATGAGGGGGCGGAAGTATAAGTTGGCGCATAGGGGGGTTAAGAAGGAGGGTGGTGCTGGGAAGGAAGGGAAGGTGGGGAGCTGGTCGGTGCCGACGGTTAGGGGGCAGAGGGAGAGGGAGGTCGGGTTTTTGGAGGATGCGAGGAGGAGGGTGGAGGGATTGCCGCCTGTGCTTGCGGGGGAGAAGGTGAAGGGGGAGGAGAGGGAGAGGGGGCAGAGGAAGGTTGAGGATTTCTTTGGGGGGAAGAAGGTGGGGGAGGGGGTGAAGAGGAAGAGAGAGGAGGAGGGGGATGGTGGTCGAGTGGGGGAGGGAGTGGTGGGTGAGGAGGGTTGAATGGGATGTTTGAGCGCGATAGACGGATCTCTCGCCGTGGCGATGAATGGTATTCGTGTTTCCATGATTGACCCCTTGAGTTGAAGGGACTATTCCGGGCAACATCTTGGGCGGCATATTTCTTTCACAACTTCATTTCTTATCTTGCTTTCTTTGGTTGCGAGTAGGGGCATTGGCGTTTCTTCTCTGAAAGTTTTGTACATACATATAAGTTGAGATATCAATGACGATATGGGTTTTCGGGTGTTTCGGTCAGCGGCAAGTCTAGCTCGCAAGAAGCGTCCAGCGCGATGATATGCAATGTTACCTGCATCTTCAAATCTGTTTTAAAACTAATTAGCACATCTTATTCTCCATATATTCCTTGTAATGTCGCCTTAACTACCATTATGCGAAGACCAACATGAGCATATATCCAACCTGATCATCAAATCAAATACAAACAAGAACGAAAACAACGCTAAATTTGTCACAACAATAAAGAGACAGCTAGCCCACACATTCCCTAATCCATAAAGAACCCAAACCCCATTCATACAAAATCAAACACCTAAAATTCGTTTATATAGCCGGCCCCTTCATTGTAGATATACATACGTCACTCCAAGCTCTTAACCCTAAACGCCTCCAGCAACGCCTCGGCCTCCTGCGGATTCACGGCCTCCTCTAGCATTTCATGCGCCATCTCTACCGTCTCATCCTCGATCCCCGTCTCTAACAATGGCCCCTCACAAAATGCCAGCCGCGTTAGGGCTACAAGATGCTTCTGCGTCGCCCCCGGCACAACCCGCAACTTCGCAGCAACATTCACCTCCTCGCGAAACATACGCATAATCCCATACGCTAGTCGGGTCAGTCCGTTGACGAGGGTAACATGCAGTTCGCGCTCTGGCGGGTTTGAATAGAGGGCGTCTAGCTCATCATGTATAGAGCGGAAGACGCGAGCTAGTGCGGTTGGGTGAAGGGCGAGTATGCGGCCGGCGTTGTTATTGGAGGGAGTGGGGTGCGGGGAAGAGAATGCGATTGCGCTTAGGAAGGACATGGCTTCTATGCGGAGGGTAGAGATTTGCCAAGGAGTGTAGGGCGTTTCGCCCTCATCGACTTTGGGTTGCTCGCTGAGAAGGTTGGCAACGCGGTCGATTATGTAGTTTTCGTTGTCAAGTTGCTCAGAATCTGTTCTCATGAGAGGCCCGAAGGTAGTGGGGAAGATGCTGTAGGATAGGAGATTCAACATAATAATTATGTCGTCGATCAGTTGATAGGAATTTAGCATGACCAGGATAAAATCGTAGGGGATTTTTTGCCAGAATTTGCGCAACGCGTCGTAATCGTGCTGGCAGCTGCTGGCGGCGAGATATAAGATGTTGAGAGCTTCGGTGGAATTCACCTGGTGATGGAGCTCGCTTTGAGGCGTCTGCTTGACCTGGCCAAGGTTGAGGTGGGACACAGGAGAATTACGGAATCTTGGGACGCCGTTGACATATCCTGAGTTGTGAAGAACAGGGAGCAAACAATCTATGAGTTGCGGGACAATAGTTGATGGGTCTAGGTTTATGATGAATTTTATGACGGCCATAAACATGTCAATTGGATCATAGAAGCGTTCTTTTAGAGCCCGAGACCATAGTGAAATAATGGCCTTTGCATATTCAACCGCATAATTCTCGGACGATTTTGCAGTTGTTGCTTCAAGAACATATGATGAGAACATTCGTCCGGGCTCCGACGGAAATGATAGTCTGGTAAATATCTCCAAATCCCGACCTTGATTTGGATAGGTCTTGTGGTTGAGAATCCTTCGAATGAAGCGCATATTGTGATCTTCTGCTTTGGATTTTCGCGGTACTTGATCAATGGCCATAGGCTCCGTCGTCCCATTAAGATCTCCCATATTTGTGTCAAACGACTGACTCAGCTCTAGGGTCGGGGCTTTGATGGGAGAATCATCCGCGGCTTTACGCTTTCGCCCTCCAGGCACTGAAGGGGTGCCTCGTTTTGACATCCTACTAGCGGACTTTGTAGGGGACGGCATCATTTCATCATCATCAAACCCATCCCTATGGGGCAGGGCCTTGTTCTTTTTTGGAGTCAGCGGGGGATTCTCATCGGCTCTAGCTTTGGCCTTTCGCAGTTCATTAAGTTTTTGTGCCCCTTCTTTCAGGTCTTGCTTCAAAAAGGCATTTTCAGTATGAAGTAATTTGCTGTCCATGGTTGCAGCTTCAAGCTCAGCCTGGTACTTCTTCAGTTCATCTGCCATTTGCATCCGTAATGTACTCAGTTGGCGACTATGGGCCTTTTCCACCTTGGCTTGATTTGCACGAATTATGGCGATCTCTCCGGCCTTTGACTCAGTCATGGATTTTGCAGCAGCCAATTCTTGCGCAATCCTCTCCCGTTCGCGAGTTAACTGTACCCGTTAGAAATTTGTAAATTTACAGGGAGGTGGAATGGCCATACCTGTTCAATCTGCTCCTTCATGGCGTCTATTTCAGCCCAAACGGCCGCGTCTGGTTCTGCTACACCATTTTCAACTTGCATTGCGTTTGTGGTTGTATCCTCAATTCCGCTCATAACAACGGTATCTCCAAGCGACCCCGCATGTTGAGCAGCAGCACGGAGGGGATGAGTGTTCCCTTGGCGGCGCCATCCTCCATTGGCAATATCCTTCGCTTCTTGATTCGGACGAAAGCCAACCTCCTGCACCTCCGGATATATTCTACCGTGGGTTTTATCCTGTTCAAACACGGTATCTTGTAACTCGACAGGGGCAGGGCCATATCCGTCGTCTAGGACCCCAGCGTCCAAATCTTGGAAGTCTTCATCTCCAAAGCTCAGTGGCGGACGAAGAATTCGCGAAGGATCCTGTAATACAGGCCCACGGCTAGGAGTACGGCTTGCGGTGCGCGAGGTAGACTCGCGGGCTAGAGAAGCAAAGCTGGGGTTTTTGGGCCGCGGAGGGGGATTGGCGCTATTTCTGGAGTCAGGCCGTTGCTGCTGGGTGGCCTGGTAGGCATTCTGCTCAAGGGCTAGAAGGGTGCCCGGAGGCAATTCGTCAAAGCCATTGTCAGAAAAGTAGTCGTCGTCCATGCCATCGGGCAGCGGAAATCTGCGGGGTAGCTATCCCACGCGCGGCGGTGCTGTGTCGGTGGAGGGTCGGGAATTGCGTCTCTGGGAGAAGACAGTGTAGATAAATAATATATCAATGCAATTGCGGTATCATTTGAGCACGCATCGTATTGTTGAACACAGCCCTGTGCTGGTAGATCGGACTCGGAAGGACTCGATTAGATGTTGATTCTTGCACCTTGGGTCTTGGGATTTTTGGGCGTGAAAAGAGGCTGGTATAAGTGAAGCGCGTAGGTAGCCGTTGCAGCTGTGTTGGATTGCCTTTACTCGAAGTCTGTTAGTTATATCTAGTATTTATTTTGTGAAATAATAGCTGTTCGCGTGGAGATGGGACGAGGCAGTCGGGACAGACATCGCAGACACAAGACATGTACACGGGCAAGAACAACAAATGAGAATTAACATCGACAGGAAGAATATCCAGACAGCAGCTGCTTACTTACCTGGTGGCAGCACAGTGTGCGTATACAGATATTCGTTTCCTCTGTTGCTTGGAGTGGATGTTTGATCAACCCCGACGCAGCCTCGGGCGAATTGATGTTCCCAGACCTGGGACTTGGATGTTCTCCGGATTTCCTGATTCTCGCAAACATCGTCTTCCACCACCACAAGCTCACTCACATATTCCCCCTCTCTCCCTCCTTAACCACCTACGAAAGACGTCTGGCAGAGTACTAGACGTTTCCTTGCACGCCTTTCTACTCCACATCTCTTCTCTCTCCCCTCCCCCATATTTGCCATGATGGGCAGGTCGCGAAGAAATGTCCGCTTCCAGCATCGGCCCGCAGCCGCAGACCCAAGGCAGAGCTCAGATCTCAGCGACATATCAGAACCCTCCAGTCCCAGCAGAAATGCTGCCTCCAAGGGCTCAGAGGCTGTAATAGAAGAAGAGGTGTGTGTCTCTATTTTACATCGGAATTGTCCGCGTCTATATTGCTAACTGGCTGTTGTTTTGCTGTTTTGCTATAGAAATCCCCGACTCCTGACGTCTCCGACTACGAGAAGAAGAAACAGACCTTCATAACCCGCACAATATGGACCTTTGTCATGATCGCAGGCTTCTTTATTGCCATGTTCTCCGGCCACATCTACCTCATCGCCATCATCACCACCGTTCAGATCATCTCGTTCAAGGAAGTCATCGCCATTGCAAACGTCCCCAGCAAGGCCAAGAACCTCAAGTTCACCAAGTCGCTCAATTGGTATTTCCTCGCTACGACTATGTATTTTCTATACGGAGAGAGTGTTATTTACTACTTCAAGCATATCTTGCTGGTTGATAGAGTGCTGCTGCCCCTGGCTACGCACCACCGCTTCCTCAGTTTCATGCTCTACGTTATGGGTTGGTTTATCACTCTTCGGTTGCAACGGCAAGAATGGCGCACACGGATCTCATTGCTAATCCATGTGGTTCAGGTTTCGTCTTCTTCGTGGGATCGCTCCAAAAAGGACATTATAAGTTTCAGTTTACTCAATTCGCATGGACGCACATGGCCCTTTATCTCATTGTCGTACAAGCTCATTTCATCATGAACAACATCTTCGAAGGCATGATCTGGTTCTTCCTGCCCGTGTCTCTTGTGATTACAAACGACATTTTCGCCTACGTTTGCGGTATCACTTTCGGACGGACGCAACTCATCAAACTATCCCCAAAGAAGACCGTTGAAGGGTTCGTTGGCGCCTGGGTCTGTACCATTTTATTCGGATATGGCATGACCAACGTTCTCATGAAATACAAATACTTCATTTGCCCCGTCAATGACCTAGGATCCAATGTCTTGACCGGTTTGGAGTGTACACCAAACCCAGCATTCACGCCGCAACCATATCAACTCCCAACGTGGACCCCTTGGACCCATTCTCCTCCCCGCACCGTCTACTTCTGCCCTATGCAGATCCATATCTTCGTGTTTGCAACCTTCGCATCCCTGATTGCTCCATTTGGTGGCTTCTTTGCCTCGGGACTGAAGCGTACTTTCAAAGTGAAGGACTTCGGTGAATCGATTCCGGGTCATGGCGGCATCACTGATCGCATGGACTGTCAATTTATCATGGGTTTCTTTGCATACATGTATTACCACAGTTTTATCGCGGTGTACAAGGCTAGCGTTGGCAGCGTTATCGAGGCGGCTATCACGGGCTTGTCTGTTGATCAACAGTTGGAGGTTATCAGGGGTTTGAGCAAGTATCTCTACAACCAGGGCGAGGTTGCAGAAAACGTGAGTAACAAAGGAAATCGAATTATGCCACGCAAACCTCGCTAACACAATCTACTATTATAGATGCTCGAATGCTTGAGCGAAGATTTCCGCATTAACCGATAGTTCGCCATATATATACATGCATTTTTACTTGCTGAGATACACCTCTTTCTAGCGGATGATGACCCAGCCCCCGCCCAGTAACTTTCCTATCCTCACCGTCAACGAAATCATTTATTTACTCTGTACTTCCGACTTTCTTGCCTTTCGTGCGTGTTTGGCTTCATTCATTTTATTCTGTTTACTTTTACCTTCTCCTTTTACTGACCATGACAAAACCACCTTCTCACCTCCTACTTTCTTAGCATATTTAACCAATTGCATTTCTATCTCTTTCTCATTACTGTACCGCGTTTGCATCTAATTATTTTCTTCCTTTGTTGTTAGATTGGATTCCCAGGATTGTTTGAAGCTGTGGAAATTGTGTCAAACTTAAATGTCTATGCTTTTATTATAAAACTTCATATTTTTCTTTTCCTCCTTACTTTACAGCTTGATGTTTTACACTGCTATGGCATGGATTCCCACTTGTTTCATTTCTTATATATAATTATTGTATGTTCTTTTACCTGTGGAAGCCTTTTCTGTAATGGCTTCTTTTTTCCCTCTTACATGTATCTTTCTTTTGTGCCCGATTATTCAGTTTTCTTAATATATAAAGTAATTGTTTCGTCATGTGTAAGAGGGGATGGAGGTTGGTTCATTTCAGTATATACTCTTCTTGTCTGAACGAGCCCGTCTTGAGTTCTTTACAAATTATTCCTTTTTATAAATAGAAGGAAGTACGTTGTTGACGGTATATAAGATTTTGAACATCGAGAATAGTAAACTTGTTAGGAAACAAACAAAAGGAGAAAGTGGATGCAAGAGCAGATGGTGATGAATTTGGTTTTTGTATGAGTGAATTGCATTGTTTCATAGTATTCGCATTGATTGATTCTTTGCCAATGATGATGTTGTGACATCTATGTACTTGTTATACAAGAGAGTAAGTATATATGTCTATGTACAGTCAGAAGGGATAAAGAAAGTATGCAATCGTTTTTCCCTAGCTCGTTTGCATTTTTATCTAATCCGATCCTAGCAAACACTATGCATGGCGGGGGGGGGGAAAGAAATATTCCATTGGAGGTTTCGTAGGCTGGGTGCCTTTGTATCGGTGAAGAGATATGCAGGGAGTGAGGACAGATGGCAACGTACAAAGAGACGGATGTGTTGTAAGAACGTCTCTTCGAGAGGTCAAGAGCCCTTTCTTCGAAGCATATGGGTCGTGTCAGGTCGGACGTAGCAAGATGCGAGCGCTCTTCTTAGCCAGCGCGAATTCTAGCTTCGCATGCGGGACCTTCTTCAGTACTGACTGCGTCAACCGGAAGGTAGTGCGCGGTGGGAGAAGGGGTCCTAGGATTTAGGACAATCCGGCTCGCACAGCCAGTAAAGGTACGGGTGGTGGAGGTATCGAAGATTCGAAAATGAGTGTGTCCCTTTTTGGGAATGGGTGTAGGTCGGTGACACCCCGTAAATATCGCAGCTCGTGGACCTGACTGCAGTGCCGGGTGCGCGAGACTGAACGTGCCGTTGTCCCATGGCGAGCAGTATGCCTATCCGCCGCCCAGCTAATCAGCTAATTTGGATCTTCTTGTTCCGCATCCCAGTTGTGATAGATGCACTTGCGAGTCGGTAACCAAGGCGCGTGCTACCTTCGTGAAGCATAATGCAAGATTTGTATACGTCCGGAGACGATATCTGGCCGCCTATTCATCCACCTCATACTCCTCCATCTCCACTTTGAAGTATTCCGCCACCGTCTCCCGCTCCGCCTTAGCCTGCTCGGGATAAAGCATGAACCGAACGGTACCGTCGCGGCCCTTCTCACCCGCTTTCCCTTTCGCATCATGGGCGACAGTTGGAGTTAACGGGTTATGCGGACGACCGTTTTTGGTTGGGCCGTCGCCGTTTTTCTTTGTGCCGTTGGCTGCTTTGACACCGTTGGTGTTGGGCCGGTTGGGCTCCCAGTAGGTGAAACGGGGCAGCTTTTTGGAGTCGGCTTCTTGGTTGAGTGGGATGCGGATGTTGAGGAAAAGGTCGAGAGGGAAGTCGGGGCCGATGGATGTTAGGCCTCGGTGGTGGGTGTAGAGTTCGAGCAAATCAAGCATTGTTTCTGTGAACAGTTGGGTTAGAGTGGATTTCATGATTTCCCGAAGGAGATATGTAAGGGGTCGGGACTTACCCATAATCTCTGCGCGAGAAGTTAGCCACAGTCTATATACCCTCCCAGATTCGACGCGTTCGTGACGGTCGTTGAGAAGTCGCCCAGCCAGCTCGAGACAAGCAAATGCCATGGTTGCTGACGTCTGCTTCAGGGGAGCGAAGGTCCGGTACAAATCGAGGCTCATGCCATAGGCAACTCTAGACGTTTTCGAGCCCCTGTCAAAGTTGAAATGCTTGATAAGTTTCATTAGTGACTTTTGAGGGTGGCGGTTGCGAAAGTCAAATCCAGAAGACTCCAGCATTAACCGCTCCAGGCCGATAATACCGCGGGAATGGGACTCAAAGAGCTGCGGTGGTGATATATGTTAGTGACAGGTGGAAGCTTAGTAGCAATCTACTCGAGGTAAAGGACACATACCGGATCATCTGCCGATAGGTGCTCTGCCGGTGCGAGTTTCAGATTGTACGCGGAACACAGGATATCACGCGACTTCTTGAGAGTGTCTTCTATCTTGCACGCGGTAAATAGCGATGCCGCTGCCGCATCCTTATCGCCAAAAGAGTAAGCATAGGAAAAGCAAAGGACAGAACATCTGATAAATGGTTAGACATACAAGATAGTTGTACTCGCTGTCCGGGTGCACAAGCCGGAATTTATGATAATAAATCGCAGCAGTATTGAAAGTTCGCACAGGTCTGGACGGGGTAGGATTAGCTTCGAACAATATCAGAACAATGCATAAATATAAGCAAAAATGTATAGAAAATGGGCAGCATACAAATGAAGAGCTTTGCGAACATTGTCAATCCAGGTGATTCCCTGGAGTCGGATGTTGTCCTCTCTGAGCTGGTCGACGCCGGTGGCGGCCATACATTCATGCACGGTGCGCTCGAAGACATACGGCTTCGCGACTTGGATATAAGAGGGATGCGGGCCTGGGGGGGGAGGTATGGGAGGATGGGCATTGTTAGCCTCCTGGCGCGCGGACTCACTTCTCGCGGGCGCCATTTTATAATAAATACTATGGCGATGCAGTTACAGAGAAGTATGGTGTCATGTCGTTTCTGGCGTCTGGAGAACAAAAAGTTCGCGACTTCGAAGCTGGCCCGGATCAATGGTTTCTCCGGGATATAGTTATCTCCTCCGACTCCCCCCTTTTTTGTTCTCTTCTCTCTTCTCTTCTGGTATACATTCATAACAACAACAGCTGTACGGGTTTCTACGTGACTTTTCCAAAAGGAAGCAGGATTTGAATGCGATCATCTTGAATCTTCTGCTTTAACGACAACAAACTACTCGCTCCCAAACAACGCCCGACCAACCCATTAATCCAACCATTCTGTTTCCCAAAATACCCCAGCTGGCTCCCATGAACCACATTCAAAATGTTCTGCAAAATGTTTCAAAAAGAAATCCCAAAGGGTGCAAATGAAAACAACTACTGCCAGTCCTCTCAGCATGATATCCCATCATGCTTCATCATTTCCTATGATTTTTCCTCACCTTGTCTGCGTGGCTGGTAGATGTCCCGATGTGGGCCGAAAGCGCTGTCACGTCAAGGAACGCACGATTGCACAGCTCGCAATAGGGGTGGGACTTCTTCTGGTGAGCTGTGAGAAGGGCCGAATCCGCGTGGAATGTGTTGCAATTGAAAACCCCGCATCTGTGTGGATGGACCGCCGCTATATGTTGTTTTGCGCTTTGTTCGTCTTGGAATACCCTGTTACAGCAAAATGCGTGCCTGTTCACCCTCTGGTGAGTGTTGCGGGCTTCCTCCGTCGAAAGCCCGACTCCACAGGTAGGGCATTTGAATGTCATGTTGCTATGCATCTCCATGTGCTTAAGACAACTGGCCTGATCCAAAAAATAACGGTTGCAGTCTTGGCAATACCCATGCTTGGTTTGCCTTCGGTGGGCGCTTCGATCAATCTCTGTTGCAAACACGGCTTTGCAGATAGGGCAGGAATATGTGTTGCTCTTGTGGGAATCGAGGTGTTTGCTGTAGCTAGCCTGGTCTGAAAAGTAGCGGAAACACACTCTGCAATACCCGTGTTGAATCGCCCTTTGATGAGCCTTCTGGACTTCCTCGGTTCCAAACGCAGCGTTGCAGATGGGGCATTTAAACTTAGGACCGGTATGGAAATTGAGGTGCTTCTTGTGGCTCTCCTTGTCGAAGAAGTAGCTGTCGCAGCTTTTGCAGTACCCATGCTCGGACTGTCGCTGATGCTCCCGTTGCTCTTCCCAACTTTTGCACACCAGTTGACATATTGCACAATTGTAGCTATGCATCATTCGGCGATGGTGATCTAGGAGTGTTCGGTCGTGGAAAAAGCCGAGACATTCTTTGCAATAGTTGTGCTCACACATGATCTGATGGTGGTGGAGACCAATGATCGTGCTAAAAGTAGCTTCGCATTCGAAACAGACAATTCGCGCTTCAGAATGCGGCTGCTGCGTTGCCTGATGGGGTTGTGTAGGCACCAAAGTCGTTGCCAGTTCCGAGTCATTGGACGATGCAGTGGAAAAGCGCTTGACCCTCTTGACGGGATATGCATTTTCGGATTGCTGACTATAGAGATGTGTTGAAACGGAGCCATTTGAAACCATGTCACTAGTAGTCCCAATCTTGGCTATTTGGCTTTCCGGGGCGCGATGCTCTGTGTCTAACCAGCCTACTAATTGTGTATCATCGTCCTCCCTCTTGACGATTTCATTCTGAGCCACAGGAACCGAAATCGTTGGGACGGATTGGAATGATCGATTGGAGGTTATTTTCGGGTCATTTTGCTGACATCGCTTCCTCAAGGCCTCCATGAGAGCTTCGATTGCCTTGTCGAAGTTGTCAGGTTCCTCTGCTGGCTCACTAAGACCACCTATCAGATTTTCCTGCTTGGCAGAGGAGCCAGTATGGTTCGGCTTTTCGTCTGGTCGCCTGGAATGCCTAGTATTTCCTATGTCGCTCAGGCCGGCGTTGGTATTCGGCGTGTCCTGGCGAGGGAGCAGTTTCACAGTAATGCTGGGGTCCTGTACCAACTTTCGGCTCTCCTCAAATTCGCTGTGTATGATGATTCTGTCAGTGATATTTATCCTGTCCAACTATTCAGATTGAGCAGACATACCGTGGGTGTACAGTTTTCCGATGATTTCTTAGAGCGCAGAGGCTATCAAACGTCTCCAGACAGTCGAAACACTGCAGAGTCTGCCCCGTCTGCGTATGGTGGTGGTAGTTGGCCTGGGATTGTAACTCAATCCCGCAGACCTTGCATTTGAACATCTTAGCGTGATTGGACGTGCAAAGGAAATATTCTAAGAATACTGCAGCTGTCGCGAGATGAACGCGCAGCCAGTGCTATGTAAACGTTTGGTCCGTTGGTCTCCCGGGTGACTGGACTGGTTCTTAACACCCGAGGGCTTCTGGTGAGTCCTGACCGAACCGAACGGAGAGATGAAATAGAACGTGGGTAAGGAAGTAAAGATGATAGACGTGCGATGATGCGGTACTGTTGGAAAAAAGGGAGAAATTGGCTTGGGGATAGCAATGGGTTTATGATGCCCAACACTCAGAGTTCTTAACACAACGCGATTTTAACATCTGCTGAGATCCTTCTCCAAGGCGCCTGCTTCCATTGTGCTCTCCTTTGTTTGTTGGAAATGGCTGGCCCCTTCCTCTTGTTTCCAGAGATTGTGTGTTGGATTCTGTAGTCTCACTTTGACCACAGCAATACCAAGTATAGGGGGTTTATGCTTCCTTGCTGTCTATCAGGCTCATATATCTATCTCAGTTTCAACTCACAACTCATCTGCTGGGATATCTTCTCAACTCACCTACTATGTATAGCACTTAGTTGCATTTATCCATCTTGTCCTCTATTTTTCAGCAACTTTGGCCCCTAGAAAGTCCGTCCAGTCTTCTACGCAACCAATGATGAGGAATGGATCATACTGCAGAGACAGTGCTGAGATTCAGTGTACAGCAGCATGGAATCAACAAATTTTCTTATGTTTGAACCTGGATCTCTCAACAATCTGATTGACCTAGCTTATCCCCATTGCAGGAAAAATAATACAATCTGACAGCAACCGCCCAAAAGGAGGTCCCGAAATGCACAGTTCCACAACCAACCTCAAGGGGCACAAAAGAGAACATCCAATGCTGCTGGAATCAAAGCCTTCGACACGAGGACCTGAAACAACGAGAACCTGCCATCAACAATTTCATACTACACATACAAGACAATCCCCAAGGCCCGAAAAATCCCAAGCCCCCAGCCCAAAGCACACACCTTCAAGCCCACATCTGCTTCGCCAACTCCTCATACTGCACCTCATCACTCATCGTGTTCCTCACACTCTCCCTCTCCAACACCGCCTTCTCCCATTTCCTCCACCGGCCCCAAACCGCCTCATCCTGTCCCCCCTGGCCCTCCTTCGGCACCCCCAACCCACCCTCCTTGTACTTCTCCACCAAAAAGAACCTAGCCACCCACGGCACCAACGCAATATCCACAAGGCTAATCTCCTTACCACCAAAGAACGGGCCCTCCGCATCCATCTGGGCCGTAAACTCCTTCAGCGCCTTCAACAACTCCCCCCTGGTCGCCTGGATCTCATCAGAACCCTTGGCGGTCTGCAACTTGCGGCTGGCGGGCAGGATGCGGGCGCCGACAAAGTCGATCCAGATGCGGGCGCGGGCGCGCTCGTAAGGGTCCTTGGGGAGAAGGTGTGGGGTATGTGTTGGGTAAGCTTCTTCGAGGTATTCGTTTAGGATGTTGGACTCGTAGAGTGGTTTTGTGCCCTGGTTGTTTGGCAGGGGGGCACCGAGGGTTGGGACGAGGCCCTTGGGGTTCAATGCGAGGAAGGAGGGGGATTTGTCGTAGGGGTCTATTTCGAGGTATTGGTAGGGGATCTTCTTTTCTTCGAGGGCGATCCAGGTGCGTTGGACTGTGCGTGCTGGGTGATTAGTTCTTTTTTTTTCTTTTTGCTTTTTCATTTCATGTTTTGATTTGGGAGTTCTAAGTACCGAATCTGGATGTTTTGGTTAGCATGGATTGGATATCGAATTATCGGTTGGGAGTTGTGAAAGAAATGATGCTTACGGGCAGAACCAGCCAGCATAGAGCTTCAGGGGCTGTTCGGCAGAGTGTTTGTCCACAAGGGCCTTTGCGCGGCCGGTTGCGATGGGATGGCGGACGATGTTGGCCATGGTGAGGATGCTTTTGAAGCGGTTAAAATAGTGAGCTGTTGAGGAGTATGATGGGATTGAATTGGATGTTGGAAGGTAGAGGACAGGAGTATCAAATGCCCCTTATATTTATTTACAAGAAGGGGATGTGTATATGTGGATGGGCTACAAGCTGCTTATGATATCAGGACGCGGAGAGATGAGGCAATGCTCCAACGGAATGGCGGGGGATGAGGGGCGAGGTGGGGTTGAAGGAAGTAATTCGTATTATTTGGAAGTTATTGTTATATTAGCAAACACCGTGCAAGTGCAAAGCATGGCTTTACTTTGCGCCATTCATAATCACCCCGTTCGTCTCATGATGTAGTACCCGGCTGGCAATACGAAGTAAAGTGTTGTTCGGTTGTCCGACTCGGGCTGTTTCTATGCATGGATTTACATTTGTCAGATAACAGGGGGCTGGACTGTAGACAAGTCGGCAATGATGTCATTGCATATTTGATATGTTCAATACTGCGGGTGTCTCTTAGCGACAACCTCTAATGAAGGAAGAAACTACTGGTTTGCTCAGTTTCAATTGCTAATTTTCTGCGAGATGATTAGCGATCATATGTTGACAGGGCATTGCATTTCGCCATCCGTTTTGGAACTTCTTACTCGGCCGGAGCCCGGCCTAGGTGTAAAATGACAGGGCAAACACTATACAGGGTTACGCTGCTAATGAAATCCATTAATTGCGCAGTCTCAAGAGTGCCCAATTGATGACTTCTTCAGGAGCACTACATCGTTCAAAAATAACCTGGCCGAGAGAGTAGTAGTATTAATCATAGTTAGTAGTAGTCTTCCTGCTTGGGAAAGTTGCAGATAGGGGGAATTTTGATATTTATTGCTAGACGAAGGGGTATCAATTTGGTATATAGAAATATGCAGAATAAGAAAAAAATTCTAATGGAGAAACACGCATGTCTTGAAGGGAAGGGAAATGTAACCATATACCTTGGAAATATATGATATATGGATGTTGGACTGGAAAAAATAAGTCAAAAAGAACAGTATCGACAACAGGAATATATAAAAAGTAAAAAAGCAGAAAAAAAAAAAAAAAAAAGAAAAAAGGGGTATAGACAACTTATAATTCCATTTATAAAAAAGACCCCATGCGCCCGTGTTTTGATACGCCTGGCTTTGCCCCATTCCCATTCACTATATGTATGTATGTACAGCACTATACTATAACCAAGTCAATAACAATGATGACGTGAACGAGAACGATCAAAATATAAACGATCATGACGCATATAAGTCTGAGGGCAATTGTGAGAGGCTATTAGAAAAGAACAACGGTAAAGATAAGCAACGAGAAAGGAAGGGATCATGAGCTGCGACAGAGGGGGATTGTAGAAGCTGTATGAAGGTACCATGTGAGGGGGTGTTATGTACCATAGAGAAAAACGTTAAAATAGCTACAAGAAAGAATTTTGAAAAAAGGGGAAAAAAATTAAGGCATCAGCTTCGAACGAAAAAAATCGGAGCAAATGCCCAGTCCTCGACAAGTATATCCCCTGTTTCTGATCATGCTGCTACTGCAGTAGCCCACGCATGGTATGCAAAGCAACCTTGGTCCGCTCTTTCACGTCTGACGCGGGATCATTCTCTAGACTGAGGAGCCTGTCCATCACTCCCAAACCCTTGAGTTTGATGGCCCTCTCACGACAACCCGGACGTTCCATTTCGTCATGAAAGTCTGTCAAATTGATAACCACCCAGACACAGTTCACACGTATCCGCCATTCGGGGTTGTTGAATAGGGGCATCATAAGCTTCAGAAGGCTGGGATGCTGGACCAATAGCTGCCGGTGGCGCACCAGACCTGCAGCTATATGGATTATGACAAATGTAACTGCGAGGAGGATCTCTGGCGGCGAACTGATGGTCTTGTTGGACGAAACGGAATCTTTGCCATTGTAGCTGGAGAGGGGTTTGGGACGCAGTTTGTCTGCAAGCATGTTGAAAAGATCGCTTTGTCCTATTTCCTGGAAGAGATAATCGATCATCTCCGGTGCACCAACGCCGCACATTACATTTCGAAGCAAGTCGATGACTTGTTCTTGAATATGAATATCTGTACGTCGAGCTTGCTTTGTTTGGTCAAGGTCACCATTCAGGGCAAGTTTGCGCCGTCTAGATTGATCTGTGAGAAAGGTATCAAGGCTCGGTTTTGGAGGTATGATAATGTCTGTCATTCGATGGTCTTCCTGAGATTGTGTATCTCCTTCGGTCATATCCACTGGGTTAAGAATATTAACCTGCTCTCCAGCAGAATTCGGGGTCCCAATTCCAAACGATGATGATCCACCCATATCGTCCTCCATATTCCGACGCATAGATGGGTCTCCGGGGTCGCTGCAGATAATTTGCTTAAGCCAACCAGGCTCTAGTGTCTCAATTATCTTTATTTTTACGTCATTCGTGGTGTTGTACGTAATATGTTTCAGCGTCCATAAAGATTCCAACCTTAACCTAGTATTAGATGAATGCGAATGTTCGCAAAGGATAGGTATAATGTTGGCTTTGATCATCGCCTAAAGTCAAGTGTCAGCCTTTATACGAAATTGGCGCAAACTGAGAAAATTTGTGCGCAGCGTATGAAGAGAAGAGGGATAAAGTGATAAAGGGCCGGTAAAAGGGTAAGAAAGAGAATTATTGACGTACATCCTTCATAGGGCTAAAGTCCAACGCCAGGTTACACATCACTGATGTTGCAGCAATCTGTACATCAATGTCCGGGAATTTGATCAGTGTAAACATGGGCGTAGCCACGCCAGCATCAATCAAATTTGTCCTCAGAACGCTCACAGATCGCGTCAAAGATCTTGCAACAGCACAGGCTGCAAGCAGTGTAGGATTCGGATTTCCGTCAAGGGAGTCGAGGGATACCGGATCACAAGGTTTCAATGATTCGATAATGTAGGGCACGACGCCATTGTCACAAACCAGTCTCCGGTAGTCTTCTTTAAAGAGCGACAGAGCAGCCAGAGCCCTGAGAACGCCCTCACGAACTTTCATCTTGTGGTGCACCAAAGGAGAGCAGCCTCGAGGTCCAAGACGTAGCTCGGGTGGGTTGGAGTCGGATGTCTCAGCAAATTTCTTTTCCGGATTCCACATGGGTTTTTCGGTTTCCGGAATTGCATTGAAAGACTCTTTAAGCATTTGGGCAAGCTTTGGGATAGCTTCGCCTTCTGCCGCATGCTTTTGGAGTTCACGACAGTCCATAACCAATGACGCAAGAACCGCAGGGGCTTCTTCCTTGACTCGTAAAGTTGTCGACGTTAGCTCGCCTTCTAGAAAGCCAATATCTTCCGGCACTTCATAATCCTTCTCGAACGTGCGAATAAGAAGCGGTAGCAATAGATAACCGAACATTGGCACTCGATGCTGTTTTGCTAGCCCGAGACGAAAGAGAATAGTTGCTAGCTTGGCCGCGACAAGGCGAGTCAGACCTGATTCTGCCCTGATAACAGCGAAGAGCCATGATATGACGGCACTTTCATCTTCATCTGACGCGGTCGCTTCAGGATATGTAAGCGGCGGGCTAAAGAAGTTGCCTTGTCTTCCATAGGAGCTTTGGGAACCGAGCGGCGGGAAATTTGCCAAGCTTTTAGTTTGCACAGCCGGGACAGAAGGTAGGATCGCATCGATTGGATTACTGGTGGGCTGATGGGGAACCGCGAATCCAGAGAAATACGTCACCCCCCAAGGCGACTTTTTGACATCATTAGGTGAAAATTCAGGGACTTTAGGAAACACGGTGACCATTGCCGGAGATGTGATAAAGTGTTCTGCGCAATTCTTTGAATTTTCAATTATTACGGCAATGGCCCGTAGAATAGGGGCTAATCTTGCATTAGACGGAGCGGGGGGAGGCAACTTCTTCAGAGTACCCGAATCCATGACATGATTCTCCGCGCCCGGTAAAACATATCCCTGTGCGACCACAAAAGTTGAAAGCTTAGTCGCCAGTGCATCCAAAACACCCATACTTGCCAGCATAGCCTTGTGGCTTTCTTCAGAACAGGTCTTTGCGATAAGATTTGCAGCAAGGGCGACAGACTCTTGAGTAGAAGATGAAGGAGATGACATCGAGTCATTTATTATCCTATGAAGGGTTTTAACGTGGTCTTGGGAGTATAGAAGAGAAGATAGATGCTTTGCATGCGACAGGCTTTGTGGCTGGTATAAAGGAAATCTATCGGCAATCGTATTGAGGGTCCCAAGTACGACAATAAGAAGTGATTGATGGCAATCAGGCGAGGACATTATCGACAGAAGTAGGGGAATGATGCCTCCTGCGACAATGGGAGGTATGAACGGCGGGCCCCCTAATTCATCGCATTAGATACGAAGCTCTCTACGGAAATGATAGCTTCTCCTTCTCTGAAGCAATAGCAGATTACAAAATACCAGACAAAAATTACGTACCTTGAGCGAAGCTGTCTATAACCATTATGGTTTGAAAGCAGACCTCATCCTCTTCTGTCCTGCCGTTTTTCCGCCCGAGCGAATATTTTGTATCTCCATTGACCTCGCCGATGACGGACTTTTTGCCCGCCCCTCGGCGTCCGGTTAGGACTTGCGACAATAGCGGAACAATGCCTCCTCTAATCCAACCCTCCTTTCTTTGATCATGACCGACAATGTCATTTTTCAATAACCGCAGGGCGGCTATCCGGGAAGCAGTCGACTCGGGTTCTCGAATTTCAGAGATGATCTGAGGCGTCGCCGCCCTCGTCATCATGCAAGATATGAACCGGCAATTGAAAGCTTGCCCGGCTTGAACCCAGAGAATAAGATCAAGGGAAAATGAAAGTCTATAGTCGACGGCGGGGCAAGGGGGCTGGAAGCGGAGGAATCTTTCTGGGGTCTTAAGGAACCTATTTAAACGTCGAATTAGCAAGAGCTGCTTAGGAATTTAACTGATCGGTACCCACAAAGCAACTGTAAGTCTGTTAACTCAATGGTTTAAAAAAAAAAAAAAATTCAAAAGAGAATTGCGATTTGAACTGACCGGAGCTTGCAGGCGTGAAGGTAAGGGTCTACAAACGGGGAGATGGTTGCGCAATATGGTATATATATGTATGGACTTGTAAGGGGACGCTGGAACTTGTAAAACAGGATGTAGCAGTGACAAAATGGGTTTAGTATTTAATTGAGTTAAAGTGAGGAGGTGGATCGCGAGGTTGGAATGGTATTATTTATTGCTGTTGTTGCGGAGAGTAGCAGGTCCTGATATAATATCTCTCTCTCTTGAGCGATGACATGCATGGACGCAATCTGCCGCAGCAGGAGGAGTCCGCCAAAACCCCGCTGATGTAATGGCTGAGTCAGATACGATCATGTGATTTATATCATGTGACTTTAAGTCATGTGATATAGCGGTATAGATTGGTATTGATGGCGTATTAAAACAGTAATATTACGAACATGCAGTGTAATCACGTGGTATACCACTGGCTGCTCATTGGTTGCATGCCCCATCTGATCCCACTCATTTCCGCCAATGAGAATCTTTTCTTAGTGAGCGCTGGCCATGTTCTTCTTAGTCAGCCCTGACATAAGCCCGCGTTCCCCAATCACAACCATCCCAAATGCGATTCTTTGACTGTTGATATACCTTATGCCCTCATCTCATCGGTGGTGTATACAGATACTCCTCCTGACTCCTGCGACGACCACCTCCAACCCGCCGCCAGCAGTATCTGAGTGAGCGGCTGGGAAGACGGCATTTCTTAGAGTTACTATAATAATATCATCATCATCATCATCATCATCATCGCATATCGACCTTGGCAGTCTGTATGCCCAGTCTCCTTGTAGAGCAAAATGCGCTGTTGCGGGTCGTCTACTGCGTTGGAAAGCTCTGGCTTATTGGCTTGTCCCTCTCTGCTTTCCTCTGAGTCCTCTCCTGTTGTTGCTGAGCGTGCTGAGCCTAGGACGGGGCTCCTGGTGCAGTCTCCATATAACAGACCCAACAGCTCCCACAGCGCCTGCGGTGTCTGCCATACTGCCCGCACTCTAGGCCCACGTGCTGCCGTGGTGGCCGCGATCTTCGAGCCACGGCGATGATAGCGTCTTCTCCCACGTCGGCTGCGCTTCTGCGCTCTGATTCCACCCGCTCTCCCGCCAATAACGCCTTCCCCGCTCTCTCCCACTACTACGGTTCGAATAATACTACTACTACTACGACGACGACGACGACGACGACGACTGCTGCTGCTGCTGCTGCTCCTAATAGTAATAGTACGATTGGCAGTGGCAGTGGGAGGAATAACAACAGCAATACCAATCATGACCAGGCATTGGCTGCCGTCCCACCAAGCCACCTTCAACCGTTTTCTTCCCCCAGAGTCTCTAGGGCCGGGCAAGCCTCGTCCGATTCCGCGACCAGTCCTGGTGTCGAGGAGATACGATCGGCACTGCGGAGGCAGACCGTAGATGCCGGAACCCAATACTCTCGTCCTGCTACCCCAGCAAACAGATTGGCGCAGCCTATCTCAGCACCTAGTAGCGAGACCAAATTCGCGGGTAACCCCAATGCTCCTTCATCAAACGTTGCTGCTTCACTGCAAAGCCAAGAGAGTCAACATTCCCAGGAGGCTGATTCGCAAATGCCATCGACTCTCGTAGGCTCGAAGCGCAACACTCCTGATACTTCCACTCTTTTATATCCAGCTGGAGAAAAGCAGAGATCCATTGACTCCAACAGCCCCACCAGATCTCTCTCCAAACGATTGCGGCCAGAGAAGCCAGCTCCAAAAGTCCTTCCACGCCGTTATGAAGAAGCAAACCCCCGCGATCTTGTCGTCTTGATCTCCAGCATGCTGATGGAACTCATTCGATTCAACGACCAAATTCCACTTCGCGATGGCCGTCTCACTCGATTTCACTCCCGGAGCCCTCCCCGAATCTCAGTACATGATTATCTCCAACGCTTGACGACTCATGCGACCCTCTCTCCTCCTATACTTTTAAGCATGGTGTATTATATCGACCGGCTGTGTACGCTCTATCCAGCTTTTACAGTCTCGAGTCTTACCGTGCATCGATTTCTGATTAGCAGTGCGACTGTGGCAAGCAAAGGTCTCAGTGACAGCTTCTGGACAAACAAAACTTATGCGAGGGTCGGTGGTATAAGCGTACCGGAACTGGCATTGTTGGAGCTGGAATTTCTGTGGCGGGTTGAGTGGCGTATCGTGCCTCAGCCTGAAGTTCTGGTGGATTATTATCGAAGTCTCGTCGAGCGATGCGATGAGTACGTTATTCAAACGGACAACGAAAATACGCAATCCGGGAAGAGTGAAGATACATTTTTGCGTGCGGGAAATGGTTGAGAAATCCTCTCATGGCGAAATAAAGGCCGACAGATTTCCTTTTCCTCACAATTTCAAAAACGCAACATCGGTCCTACTTTTCGCCTGTATTAGGCTCCGTTATCCGTTCAGTTTCGGCAGCCCTGCCGGCGCGGAGGAATTGTCCACTCTGTTATTATATTCTTTGAAGAAAACCGATTGATACATAGAGGCTCGAACATATTTTTCTTTTCGGCCCACGATGATGATATCCGATCTGATGATGCACATATGAAAATGTGCCCTTTTGTGTTTACTGTTAATTACTTGCTTTATTTCTTTTTTTTCTGTCTCTCTGCCTTCCTGGGACTCATATTATTTGAGTCTCTGCAAAGAAATGCATTTCCGGTTGGGTTACGGGCGTGGTTGAAGCATTTTCAGTTCCGGATATTTGGTGTTGGGTGCAGTGGGATATTGTTCTCATGTTTCTTTTGATCTTTGGAGTAGATATGCTGGGTTCCCTTGTGTGTATTCAAAAGGCGGATAAAATGATAAACATAATACCTCTAACAATTAGTATGCATTCATTCAACTCAAAACCAGTGTCTCATCTCAATGTAAACAGACTACAGGAGTATTTCTGACGTTGAAGCTTCCTCATTTTTGATGAGTGGGCGGGAGGGTTTCTTGGGTCACATGATACTATATAAGGCTGGCAACCTTAAAATGACTGCAAGTTCAAATAACATCAGATAGCAGTGGCTACGAGTTAGACAGCTCCGCGGGTTGCTTTTCCTCTTTTTTTTCCTTTTTTTTTTTTTTTTTTTTTTTTTTTTTTT